>JZLH01S0171354.1:19539-34324 GCA_001188425.1 Eucidaris tribuloides | reverse complement strand
ATTTGCAAACTTATGGATAACTGTCAATGTAAACCTGAAATGATACCAAAAAATTATGTTTTCATGAAAGTCTGAAGATTTATGGAAACAAGAATGCAAAATTATGTTGCAATCTTCATGAAAGTGATTGAAGATAGAGGTTTAATTTCTTTATACTTGGTTATATATGTAATGATATTTGTTACCAATTTGAATTCATTAAATTTGATAGTGATATTGATTTGTATTTCTTTGTTACTTACTAGAGTTTTTTTTCAGAAAGCCTAAATACAAACAAACCTATTTCGTGCGTTAACTTAATGGGGTGGGGCTCGTATATATATGTCAAATGGATGGGCTACATTATATGTCACCTATTATGATAATGATTTCATATATTGCATAAAGTTATCTCAGTTTGATTACTGCAAATGTATGAATCCTGTCTCATTTTGATAACTTGATAAGTCGTGTGTGTGTGTGGGGGGGGGGGAGTAGGTTGTACATAATACAAAAGGCGGCCTTATCCTGTTATGTGTGTGTCCTCTATCATATCATTGTGTGGTGGATTTGGTTGTCTGTTCTGTTTGTCATAGGCCTACTATGTGTAATTATTTTTATATCCGTATTGTGTTTTATTGTATTTGCATTATGATTGTACGTTTTAAATTGTTACAACTCAATTGCATTGGCCTATGGACCATGAAAATGAGTAACTGAAAGAAAGTTATCTTTTAATTAGAATGTGACAATATTTTTTCTTATTTCTCTCACTTTTTTTTTAAATACAACGTAGATTACATTACACAACATTTCGGCAGCTTTTGAAAAGAAGGAGGCAGCTTCTAATGCAATCATGATGAAATATTCAAAGATATGCGGCTAATTTTTTTTTTTTTACTTGTAATGATTTCAACTTTTGATATTTTTGGCTTATTTGTTCATCCTTTCTTATACATAATGAATAATACTTGAAAATTAAACAATAAACCAGTTTGTAAAATCTGAATTATTACAACTTACGCTTGTAAAGGACGCAATTTCATTTAAACGAAACTTTGTATAATCATAAAAGAAAATTATAGATCAACCGTAAAAAAAAAAGTAAGGCGGATAACAATCATGCATGCACGAGATCCTCTACAGAATAGTGCAGTGATGGTAATTACCTTTCAACATACATATAGACCACAAGCGCAATAGGTCCGCTTCGGTATATTTATTCAAAATTGACGAATATCTTTATTTGGCAGCCTAGTGATCGGATATTATTATCCTGATGTATTAAACCAATGTGTGCTAAACACTATGCATAGTGGGCCAAACAATGGGTCTATGATGAAGGCAGATAAGAAATAATAAATAAAAAAAAGCGGTCTTTGTTACTCAGAGAGCCATCGGAAAGCACAGCTCTCTAATGGCATAATATACGAGACAGATGTAAAACCCTCTAGTACATACGGCTATGAATCACGCCAAATCAAAGAATATACTCATGGTGAGGAAGAATTAAGCTAATGATCACAACACGAAAAAAGAGTAAGCTACCCGCCCTGTTCAGCATACCGTAAGCGTTTATTAACAAAACATAGTTGTGCAAATAAATTTGGAAGATGTTCCTACACTCATTGACTAAGCTTCGTGTTGTGAAAATGTGATCTAGGCTCGCGTTGGGTCATGGCGTGAATGAGCATGCATTAAAGGGAAAATGCCACTTTTCAAAAGTCACATGAGTGCATCATCTTATGCCAAAATAATGGTAACTAATGACATTTTTCCTTTACTTTCATAATAGTGTGCGTCATTTTCAACCAGTCCAATAAATCATGGTTACAACTATCTCTATGTTCGTACAACCGTAAAGATACATTTTGCAGAAAAAATTCGGGATTTAAATTTTTTGCAAGTAAAACTAATGGATTTTACAATTTCAAAATCGAGAAAAAGTGGATTTTTAATTGCGCTCAACGCGAAAGCGTAAAAATTGCAAAAGTGCCAAAGCAGTATGAGAGGTATCAAACGATCAGATGATTAACAACAATACAGATTTCATATCATTCACCAGAAAACACGAATTGTGCAAAATCCTTGCATCAAAAACCACCCAAAATGACCCCTTTGACTTTTAAAAGTGACTTTTGCCTTTAATATGCTTCACGTCAATGCTATGTACTGGCGATCAACCACATTTTCTCATACAGAATTTAGTCAATTAGTGCAGCGAACCCTTGCCAAATATTAGTCTCACACCGTTCATTTTTAAAATATCATGTTTTGAAAAAGTGGGTAGTTACTTTTTTTGTTGTGTTAGATTGAATGGAGGCCGAGTCAGGGCATATCGCCAGGATAACAGATAATCATTGGACAAAGGTAGTAAACAATGGCAATACTCGTACCGGAAAGGAAAGAAGGAAACAAAAGCGACGGAAGAGATGACAACAGAATAACAAAAAGAATGACATCGGTCACAAAGAGGAGAGATATTGATAGATAATCTCGAATTATTTTAAATAACACCGTACAGAGGATGATCACATTCATAGATAATATATTTCTTTCATGTGTTGCATTGAAAATCAATAATAAAATGCTACCTGCAAGCACAGGTTTTGCTATGTCTGGTAATCGCGTGCCAAGAGTAACCTTCTTCTCAGAAATATAGTGCATACAATTTGCATTTATTATGAAAACGTTCTAGTGACCTGGAGTGTCAGTTGAAAGAATCTGAGCGTGCGCAAAGAGCAACTTGAGCTGTTCCCTAAGTTTCTGCAAATCGCGAACAATAATTTCATTTCAATGCCATGGAACAGATTTTGTTCAGACAGCACAAGAGAAATGTCCTTGTCGTAATCTCCAATATCAAGTCCTGATTTGATGATACACCAGTGAGATCCATTACTTGCATTAATGATTCTAAAGTATCCAATTTGATCAAAAGTGAGGGTGGCGAGCTTTGCCATGTGCGTTTGTGTGTGGGTGTGTCTGTGTGTGTTTATTGGTGATCCGCGTAACCGCGGATCACCATAGATGTACGATTTTTTTTCTTTCTATGTTTGTTTCTTTATTTATGTTTCTTTCTGGTCACTTTTTGTTCCGACGATAACTCAAGAACGATAGTATTAATAATCTTGTATCTTAACATAGTTATGTCTCATGTTAATACCTCGGCATGGTAATCTTGTCAATGTGATAGAGCATCTATGACGTCATTTATGGGAGCAAATCGATATGTTTGCCCCCAATATTTTCACTGGTGGAGCGAATGCCCCACTGCCCCCAGGATCGACGCCTCTGAGGTCGTGTGATATTTTTAGATTCTTCTGTCAAACTGTTAAGTGCAAAATGTCAAATAAGGCAATATTTCTCCAATTAGAGAAAAATTAAAGTTAAGGGCCTTGTGCCGGGAACATGTGCTAGGACCCTTCTCCGGACAAGCGATGATATACCGTATATATAAGGTTATAAATCAGGTACAGCACACGACCGCGCTCATGGACATGGTTGTTGTACCACACTCTGGCAGCTACCGTACACGTTTGTACAAAGTACCGGATGAGGTGCTAAGTGAGTTTTAAAACCGGTATTCCAAATAATGGAAAAGTGAAAATAAAAGTCCATTTAAATGTTCAGTTAGGTTATTCAGTTCAAAGAAAGCAGTTTTCATTACTGATGATTTACCGTTTTAGAAATATATATTGCCGCGTGTATATTTATATTTTCGGAGTGCGTCTTTTATTGGTAATGGAAGTAAACAGAAATGAACACGTTCTCGTAAAATTCAAAGCATAAAAGCTGGTCGATTCTTCAGTATTTGAATAGAATGCTGTGAAACCTATCAACGTTGAAACTGCCAATCATTTCAATGAACCTAGGATTTTTTTTATCATGTTTATAATCGAAGAGTAGAAACCGTTACTTTTTCATCATTTCCTACACAGTTTATCGACTAAGGAATCGAAAAAAAAATGTACCTTTATACATTATGCTTTCCCTTTATTCATTATAAATCATTTAAGAACCGAATTTTACTCGCTGTTTTATTGTATTAAGATATTCTTAAGAAATATACATATAACACTAATAAAATCAATAACGATACGATTTCCTTGCACAGTCAAATAAAAATGTTCACTTTTCTAGCTGTATACAAGTATGTTGTATGCAAGAAATAGCATAATTACAACAATGAAAAGAAACTATTATTTTGCATTCATTAGACGCATTACAGTCGCAATGATATGTTATCTAAATACAGAAAGTACTTTCTGAACGCATTAGGTTCTATACTTCCTTGCAATTCATCCGATTTCAAATGGCATCAGTAATTTGAATGTTAAAATACATAGTTTGTAAATACCAAATATAAATACCAAAATAGTCAGAAAATCATGAAAAGCGCATTAGTGTTTTCTAAAACGTTAAGAACTAATGGTCGAACATTTAAATGCGGATCGATGATGTAAATATTCTTAATGTGTTTGTCGCTGTCTCAATAGTCATGGTGGTTTTGAGAATAACGGTAACAGAGAAAGTAATTTTGAATTAGGCGTGATGGCCTAGTGTTTAGGCATCTGGCTACGTCCGGAAGAGGTCGGGGTCATATCAAAAGACTAAAAAATGGGTACTTCGCTGCTTTCTAGCCAGGCTCGTCGGCAGATCATAGACAGAGAGGTGAATAATATCCAGAGGCGTTCTCCTGGCGGGGGGGCGATCGCCTGAATGAATATTGGGGGGGGGGCGAGGCGAAGGACATATCGATTTGCCCCCCCTCCCTTTTTTTCGACACTCTTGTAAAAATGCATTAAAAGCATTGTGAAAGTCACTTATAAACCAATTAAACATGACCTAAAAATGACTATGAACATAATTAGAGGTGAGTTAATTTATTCAGGGGGCTCGCGCTAAATTTTGCATTACAAAAAATGGGTAATTTTTTTCATGTTTGCCCGCCCCCAATCCAAAACATGGATCGACGCCCCTGATAATATTATTTATGTCATGCAGGGTGACTGAATTGGCTACCCTGCAGGGTAAATAGGATTACTACTACTACTACTACTACTACTACTACTACTACTACTACTACTACTACTACTACTATTATTATTATTATTATTATTATCATTATTATTATTATTATTATCATTATTATTATTATTATTATTATTATTATTATTATTATTATTATTATTATTATTATTATTATTATTATAGTAAAGATGTTTACACGGCCTTCCTATCCCATTTCTCATGAATGAGATTAATGGGAGATAGAGGAATCAAGTTTTAGTTTAGTGGTTGATATCTTGTACTTGATTAAACTGTTACTTTTACAAGAGGACCGGAACTTACTATTTTGATACAGCGCAAATTACGTGAAATTAAATCAGTGGAGATAAAGGGTGTGAGATGTGTAAAGAATGTTACGCCTCAAGAAAAATATTACCGCTTCTTGACCACACCCGCTCTATTCTCATGAACATAATACCGCCATCTATTGATCAACAAGTTATAACGTGAGATATGGGTTGCATACGCCTAATTAAATTGTAACCGCATAGAAAATAGTGTTAAAAATATCAACTTAAAAAACAATATTAAAAATCGGGGGTTGATTAGGGGAAATTGAAACCAACATTCTTTGTCAGAACAGTTATTCCTCAATTGATGATCTTCATGAAATATACTGTTGACCAGCATTTTCTCTAGGGAATTCCCCTCAAATACAATCCTCACATTTTCACGACGATTTGTGCCGCTGTACCACAGTTTCAAAGCACATCCATGGACATGTCATACAGTTCCTAAACAATCCACACATTTCTTTCATTTAAACAGAAATGAAGATCCACTGTATAAGTCCTTTCAGAAAATACCATTTAACACTCCATCAAATCCACCCTTTTGTCACAGCTTCCCATTCAAATTAACAACATTGTTCTTTGGGTTGGGTCGAATTCACATTTCTTTGATTTCTTAATAAATTAGGCGTGTGCGACCTATGGAGTTTGTTTTGGGTCGTTTAGGTTGCATACACCCAAGTACATCCAGAAAATACTCATTCGACTAAATTCAAAGAGGCGGTGGATTTGATTGAAGTAATAGGCTAACATTGTGGAGCTTCAATTAAAGATTGTGTCATTCATTTGCACGTCAAAAAACATCTAAATGAATGAAATCAGCTGAAATCATATTCAATGTGAAGGTTAGTTTAAAAAAACACCTCTCATAGAAACTTGGGGTAAAATGTTGAGTTTTGGTGAAAATCTGGACAGTTAAATTTAATCCTTTTCCAAATGACTTCGACATCTTTTCAAAAAATCCGTGACGTCAACGTGCACGGGCCGTTCCAAAATTGTCCGATCAGCCGCAAAATTGAATATTGTGTTTGTTTAATGGTTTTGTAGTGCCTTGCGCTACTATTTAAACATATTCTTGCATTATGTTTTAAGAGTTTTGCAATTTGTCAATTTTTAGTAGGGGTATAAGTAAGAAAAACGTCACGTTCTGCATAGGGGGTGATCCCTCACTCGCCCTCCTCACATAAGAATTGGTTACTCCTCCAGCATTTAGGTCTAAATATAAAATGTGGTTATCCGAGCATTAATTAGATATTGTGAGAAATAAAAATGTGCCCCCAAAACAATTACGTCTAATACGCTAATATGATAATAATCTTGCTAATTGAAAGTATATACTTTTAATGTAAACACCATCCACCGAAAACAACAAGCTACATGTTGTAATTATGCCCCTAAATTTGCTATTTGGAGATAATCATACTGCCGTTATATCTGTAAAAATAGGCATCAAAACGCTGTTTTGGGGGCTCAAAATGCAAAAATTTCCCTGCTCTGGGAAAATCAGCTCCATCGTAAAAGGTCCGTTCACTCAGATTTTCGAACCTCCCCGAAAAAAATCTGGTTACGGGCCTGGCTCCGCTGGTCTTGCAACGGTACACATAACCGCGATTCGCAATTTGAGCAAAATTTAAACTCACGGAAAGAACATCATTCTGGTAACATGTCGTTTTTAGTTTTTCTTATAAAACAACAAATTCATGACGTATGGATCTCAAACTTTCAACACACCATTTGTAAGTACTAAACTACCGTTTGGTATTGAAGGGAAGTAATGGACTTGCAAATCCCTGACACAAATTGTTTACATTTCCCTATGCAGCACGCATTGAACCGAAGAAAAACTAACTGAATTACCCAACTGACAAGGGTCCTACCGTATTTACATTTATTTCGGAATCCTAGATATCAGGTTATTAGTTATGTATTTAGCATTTTGCACAGTGTGGTTTATATTTAAGAGTAAGTAGCTGCCGATGAATTAAGACTTTGTCATTGACGGTGCATTGTATATAATTTATCTTCGTAAAATGTGAATAGACTGTATTTGGCAAACTCTTTAGCTATAGGCCTAATAACTACAAATGAATGCAAATGAACTATTTAGCTATTAGATTTTCAACGGTGTAATTTTAATCCACAATTAGAACTCACTCTTTCAGTCAGTAATTTGTTTGACAGTAATCTAATTTATAATTACACTTATACATAGTAGAGCAATTAGAACAACCATCACCAATCACTCATAAAACTAATTGGTTTACATTGAATATATTCCTAAATTTGAGATTTTTATCACAAACTTTTTGGAAAATGGCGAAAACACGTACACGTTTTATGAATTTGAGAATATCAGTGGATTCAAAATGAGTATTTTAGTACAACCCATGCAAACTTCAGAAATAGTCAAAACATTAAAAAAAAAATACATTCTGTAAGAGCATGGAATACTTTCATATAGGCTACACCTTTCGTACACGTCACTTTTCCCCGTCTTGCATGTGCAAAACGTTAAGTTGATACATGCTTCACTTAAAGTTGCGCAATGCTTAACTACACTGTTCCAAAATGTCTGACATGTTAAGAGATAATGATGTAAGATTCATTTCTGATGGCAGCTTCCAGTTAAAAGACGCCAGATGGTCACTCTGATGAGAGGTTGGGTGATCGCGTAAAGGATCGGATTGAAGACACTCCGCAGCATACCCACCCATTCCCACATCAGTTGAAACGGATACCATACGCGAAAACAAGTACGTGGGCACACGTTATAGGAGACCAGAAATCCCACCAATGGCAACCAGGTTAAGCAGAACACTGCAACGATCGATGTCAGAATTCGAGCCGCTTTCATAAACTCCGCCATGGACTCTCTCGTCTGGTTGGCCGCTGGTTCTTTTGATACCGGCGCCGGCGTTGTAGGCGATGGCGCGAAAGTGGACGTTTGGTCGACAGAAGCGACGGAATCGTTGTATTCAACACCGAATTCACTGTCTTTCGCTGATTGATCGCTTTTATTGACTGCCTTATCAAGAGAAGTAGGCTGAGGATATTGATGAGACTTCTTCTGTACAATGCCAGACACACTTGACAGTTCTGTAACTTCGCCGACTCCACGAATTTGAGAACTTATTGGATTGTCACGTGAGATATGTCCTCTTGCACGAAATGTTCGCAAGTTCCTCCTGACGCCTGTTATGAATATGATCTTGACGAAAATGCACAGGTATAGCACTGTTATAACAACAAAGTGGAGGACACCCATCAGAGACACAGCTATGACCGTTGTAACAGTGTACAATAAATAATCTGGTTCGCAACTTGCATAATCGTAATCGTAAGTCCTGTAAGGCATGTTCAAAATCCCCCAAACAACAACGAAACCGGTCCAAAACACAAAAGAAGACAGCCAAACGGCCATTGCGATTATCAGCACATTTCTTTTGCGTTTCTGCCTGTAATGACGAAGTGGATAGAATGTTGCGATGAAGCGATCAGCGCAGATGGCCACGACGCAATAACTGGACGTGCTGAGAGCAAAATGCTGATACCCCGACTGGACTATGCAGAAGACGACACTCGGTGACCAGTAGTTGAGAATTTGTCGAGTCGCCTGAAGTGGTTGAACGGTTAGACCCAGCAACAAGTCGCTGACAGCGAGATTAATCACGAAACAATTCGTGTACGTCTGCAGCCGTTTTTCCCGCCAAATTGCTATCAAAACCAAAGAGTTCAGCAAACGACGACACAGCGTTGATGTACTTATAGAGACCACGACTCAGGTCGATGGAAACGGGATTATTAGACAGCCCGTCGTCTGTTGTATTAAACTGAAATTCTGTCGTAACGTTCATGTTTTGTTGCTGTATGATTTTCCTCTTTCACAGTGAGCAGATGAGATAATCGTAAGAATGTCTTTTCTTACCAGAAGTATTGTTGGTGTATTGAAAAACGAAGTTGGTCGAGGTGGAGTCTACCTGAAAGATTTAAATGGTAGCCGATCTGTCGAGAAACTTTATAGAGCAACAACTTCCACCTGTCCACTGTTGGATATGAAGTCAGAACGAAGTTAATGCCTTGATAATGTCTGGTGTTACATAGCAATCCATACTATGTACGTTAAAGTCGTTCTTCAGTTATGGTGCTGCGATTGGTTTGTTTATGTGACCAATCAGATCTTGAAGAAATACCGAAGCGCTTTGCTGTATAATGATCTATTACCGGCAACGAAAATTGAAAAACATGTGAGGAGGAAATTAAAGGCATTGTATAACAATGTTTCCAGTTTTAAAAAATCTGTGCTACATGATTCCCCATGCTACCCTGAGTGTCTCTCATAAGGTCTAAAAATTAAGCCCTGAAAAATTGCAGTTTAAAACGATCATTAAGTGCTTTAAAAAAGTTAAAATCTTTGAGAGACCATTCCAGATTTCACCCATAGACTGCTGTGTTGCAGAATTTCCCATCGGCTGAGAATATATTAATGTACCAATTTGTATCTGCACATATTGTACTATAGTGACGGCAAAACTATCCGAACTTTTGTGTTCTAGGGTGTTTATTTGTCCATTCAAACACCGTCAGATATGTCAGATAGCAAAGTTCAGCAATTTTTTTAAACGGGTCTTACACAGGGTTATAAAGCGTCTTTAAAAGAGAACTATATAAATTTCTTACCATTGCTTTTGAACTACAGTGATTTTTTAAAGTTAATATCCATTTCTATGGTGACAACAAGGACTTAGTCGTCAACAATATCATCATTGTCGTTGTCGCCATCATCATCATAATCGTCATCATCATCGTCGTCGTCGTCATCATCATCATGTGTTATAAAGCGTCTTTAAAAGAGAACTATATAAATTTCTTACCATTGCTTTTGAACTACAGTGATTTTTTAAGTTGATATCCATTTCTATGGTGACAACAAGGACCTGGTCGTCAACAATATCATCATTGTCGTTGTCGCCATCATCATCATAATCGTCATCATCGTCGTCGTCGTCATCATCATCAAGTGTTATAAAGCGTCTTTAAAAGAGAACTATATAAATTTCTTACCATTGCTTTTGAACTACAGTGATTTTTGAAGTTGATATCCATTTCTATGGTGACAACAAGGACCTGGTCGTCAACAATATCATCATTGTCGTTGTCGCCATCATCATCATAATCGTCATCATCATCGTCGTCGTCATCATCATCATCATCATCATCTTTGTCATCTCCATCATCATCATCGTCATCATCATCATCATCATCATCATCATCATCATCATCATCATCGTCATATACGTCACTACCATTATCCGCTAGAAGGGCCGTAGCAAACGTTCCCGGCAGAAGGGCTTAACATTTATTTACCCCTAACTTGAAAACCATTGGCTCTTTTCACCGTGAGGTCGTGTGATATTTTTAGATCCTTCTGTCAGTCTGTTCAGCGCAAATGTCAAATAAGGCAATATTTCTCAACTTAGAGAAAATTTACTGTTAAGGCCCTTCTGCCGGGAACATATATGCTATTGCCCTTCTTCGGACAAGTGAAGATATATAAAGTTATAAATGAGATAAAGCACACGATCGCGCTAATGGACATTGTCGTTGTACCACTTTGGCAGCCACACGTTTGTACAAAGAACCGGACGAGGTGCTAAGTGAGTTTTAAAATCGGTATTCCAAACAATGGAAAAGTGAAAATAAAAGTCCATTTAAATATTCAGTTAGGTAATTCAGTTCAAAGAAAGCAGTTTTCATTACTGATGTAGTTACAATAACTGACCGTTTTAGAAATATATTACCGCGTATATATTTATATTTTCGGAGTGCGTCTTTTATTGGTATTTGAAGTAAACAGAAATAAACACGTTCTTGCAAAATTCAATGCGTAAAAGCCGGTTGATTCTTCAATGCATACATGAGCATATTTGAATGGAATGCAGTGAAGCCAATTAACGTGGAAACAGCCAATCAAGTCTCACAATGAACCAAGGATTTTTTTATCATGTAAGTGGGAACTGCATTTTTCTAACCTTACCTACACAATTTATCGATTAAGGAATCGAAAAATATGTACCTTTATATATGCTCTCCCTGTATTCATCCTAAATCACTTAAAAAACAGTTTCTTTTCGCTGTTTTAATGTATTGAAATCTTCTTTAGAAATATACATCTAACACTAATAAAATCAATAACAATAGATTTTCCTCGCACAATCAAATAAAAATATCCACCTTCATGGCTGCATACAAGCATGTTGTAGGCCTATGTGAGAGATGCAACAATGACGTATTGACGTAATGATACGTTATTCAAATACATAAGTTTCTTTCAAGCACTTAAAAAACATCTTCTTGAAGAAAATCAACCCGCTGAGTGAGTTTGTGGTTGTTGTTGTTATTGTTTTTCTATCATTGCGACTGTATCCCTGTATTGTGTATATAATGTAAATATGTTAAAATTAACTCTTTTGTTTGCATTGAGTATAACTTTATTGAACATTTTAAAATATCAAATTTAGTTATCTTTATAAGTATCGTATCCTATGGATACCCCTTTTCCTGTCACTCTTCCCTTCCATCGTCTTTGTTTATTTATTTATTTAATTGTTTTCAAATTGTCTTAATTTTAATTTTTGGTTGGTTTTGCATTTCATTATATTTCCATAATTGCAAAGTCATATTAAAATGAAATCATTCTACGGGAACTATAGTATAAGCATTCTTTTTTTTTTATGTAGGTTCCACCACTTTTGGTTTGTCTCAAAAAACGTGTATAATTCTAAATTATTGCTACATTATGTTTTAAAACAAACAATTTTAATTTTATATTAATTTGTATATATTTTTATTATTTTATATGCAATGTTGATGTAAGTGTTTACATGTAATTCTTGTTCAAAAGTGTTCAAAATTGGAAATAAATTACTTTCTGAACGCATTAGATTTTATATTTCTTCGCAATTTATCCGATTTCAAATGGTATCAATAATTTGAATCTTTACAAAACATAGTTGTAAAATAAATACCAAAATAGTCATAAATCATCATAAGTACATTTGTGTTTTCTATATAGGAATTTTGGTAAATTTTTCGCACAAATCTGACATTTTTTCCCGAAAATGGTGAGTTTGTATACTTTGGTTCTGCTGAAAAAAAAAAAATCGCGACCCTGATTTTTCGCATTTTACGGTCGGTCGCTTGAGGGCAACATAACATTTTTTTAGGCCTTACAAGGTGTACACCATGCACGTGTGAAAAAAGCGTAAAACGGGTTGTTTTCTCTGCCCGCAATGTACGTGCGTACAGTGAAAAGGGTGTCAAAATCGCCAAAATCAGGGAAAAAACATATACTTTTAACAAACTATTTACTTTAAAAGGGTATCTTTTCAGACTTAAATACTTGTTTAGGGTATTCGACAGAAGGTTTACTTTAAAAGGGTATCTTTTCAGACTTGAATTCTTGTTCAGGATATTTTGAGATCGACAGATAATACTTGTTTAGGGTCTATTTTGAAAGTCCATACACGCACATAGTGTGGTCCTTGTAATGAAAGTGGCCCCCGGAGTTTTAGTTTAGTCGTTGACACCTTGTACTTGATTAAACTCTTATTTTTACAAAAGTACCGGAACTTACCATTTTGATACAGTGCAAATTACGTGAAATTACACCGGTGGAGATAAAGGGTGTGAGGTGTGTAAGGTGTGTTAAGAATATTACGGCTCAAGCATGGACATAATATTACCGCTTCTTCTGCAGAGCCGGACCATAGCTCAGTGAACACACCGGTTCTGTTCTTATGAATACAATACCGCCATCTATAATTGATCAACAAGTTATAACGCGAAATATGGATTTTGTCTTGACTCTTGGGTCGTATAAGTTGCACCATGGTTTTAATCACTAAACTAAAAATATTTCTAGTTCATTGGTTTCAGTAGGTGACAACATGGTGCCTATTGGTCCATAATTGCACATTAATAATGATGCTTCACGTCAGAACCCATTGTTTAATTGTCATCACATACTGTACGGGGCATCCATCCATTTTTTGGATGGGGGGGGGGAACAAGGAAAAATGTAAACAGAAATTCGGAGCGCGCCAAATAGCAATATATAAGTTTGCGTGCAAAGCGCAAAAATTGAGAATTTTACATGTGTAGTAGTATTTTTATGCTAATAGTTAAGTCCAAAACCTGAGTTCCGTGACCATTTTCTGGCTAGTAAGGTTTGACGATTGATTTGACTTCTATGGACCACTTCGAAAAAAAAATAGCCCCCATGTCCCTCGCAAAAATCCTGGCATTTTCTTCTAGCAGCTAAAATCCAAAATGGCCGCCCACGCCATTTTGAAATATTAGATTTTGACCCAGGTGGGGAACCAGAGCACTTATAATCGTGTTCAATGACAATTTTTCGGGTAAGTCGGCCCCAAGGATTCCGAATCTGACATTAGTTTGACGTCTTGACATCATTTTCACCCAGAAATCCAAGATGGCGTCACAAATCCAAGATGGCTGGCAACAGCAGTTAACAAAATTAGGTTTTGATCCTGACGGGGAACCAGGACACCTATAATCGTGTTCAATGACACTTTTTCGACTAAGTCAGTCACCAGGATTACGAATCTGACATTAGTTTGATGTTATGACATTATATTCACACAGAAATCCAGGATGGCCGCCGACGCCATTTTGAAAAATTAGGATTTGACCCACACATGAGAACCATAGCACATATAATCATGTCCACAGACTTATTTTTCGAGTTAGATGACCCTAAGGATTTCGAATCTGACATTAGTTTGACGTACGAGTTCATTTCAGCCAAAAAGTCTTAGATGACCCATTCCCTAGAGCTAGCTTCTTGAGTGGGAGCACATAGGATGATAAATTAACACATTATTTGGCATATTCTAAAGTGTTCATGGATTGAGGTCCTGAATCGTACTATAATCTGATCAACATTTTAATTACTACGAAATATTTACAGGAAGTGTCCTATGTCAAAGAAAAAGGGAACCTACAAAAATTAGCCTACAGTCTACTCTGTAGGCTTTGCATGAAATACAGGCTGTGTATGAAGTACCTAGAACACGGTGGTAACTAACAAGCTGTCCCGCTGGTTCACTTCCTAGACTGCATTATTATGGTCGGACAAGGATATTTTGTCATCACAACTTTTCTTAACTTTCTTCTAGTGTAGAGTTTGTACTCGTATATGCCTGCTAAAAGTTAATCATCGGCATCAAAGTTCAATGACAAATCATAAAAAGTTTTGTAGACCAATTACACCAAAACACAATAAATATAGTCCGAATCATCAGATTCTGATGAATCCTCTCTCCTCTGCACATAATCATTCGCCTCATCCCCTTCTTTGCCTTCATCTCCGTCGCTCTCATCTACCTCACTCTCATTTTCATCGCTCTCTTCAGGTGGCGCTGATA
>JZLH01S0171354.1:0-15531 GCA_001188425.1 Eucidaris tribuloides | reverse complement strand
TCCTTATAGTTTATGACCCTTTTCTTCGATTATGAATAGCGACCCTCTTTTTATATTATGAGTGGCAATCCCTATGAATAATGGTCCTTATAAATTTATGAATAATGACCCTATTTTCCATTTATGAATAGCGACCCTTCAGGTATAGGAAATTACACGTTATGAATAATGGCCCTTATGAAACATGGTCCTTATGAATAGTGGTCCTTATGACTAGCGACATTATCCCGATACAGGTAGGTGCGTTAGGAGAGCAGGTCGTGTGTGGCGAACAGGGCGACAGTAACCACCCACCAGCTCCCACCCATGCCCAAGTGGCGAGGGGTGGTGCTTTTTCGAGGGATGACGAATAAGATCTGCCAAGTAGTTTGTTTTTTAGTGACTTCTACTTTGCTGCATGGGCCTCAGCCATGGTTTTACTCTTTTTTGGCGCCATGGATGACATGTAGCGTGAACTGGAAGAGTTGCTCTATAGCACTTCCTTCTCAAGGCCAAGGCTATATCCACATGCATCTTGAGAGCTGCTGTTGGGCCACAGGACTCTTTACCATCCGGTCATACACCGACTTCTTACCCTTGCCGTAGAATCCAGAGTTTTGATGCAGAGATTGTCTACTCCGTTGGTTCCCTCTGCACTAATCTGTCAAACCAGCAAGCAATGGATAACTACAGCTTTGACCTGTCTGAGGCTGACCCTGTCATCTTACGCAGTTTTGTGAAAGTCAGGTCACAGTGGCCCGGTTGTTATCGATGCTGCAGATACTGATGTCTATGTCGTAGCAGGTTTCATTTCGCGGCAGCTGCTCGGAATTCTATGTATCAAGAGGAAGCTGGAATGCCCTTATTCCGTAACCTTGTGACCAATGAGATGGCAGATTGCATTGTACAGCTGCACTGCATGACAGGCTGTGACGCCAACTCTGGATTCTACAGCAAGGATAAGAAGTCGGTGTATGAACGGGTGGCGAAGAGTCCTGTGGCCCAACAGGAGCTCTCATGATGTGGAGATAGTCTTGACCTTGAGAAGAAAAGCGCTAGAGCAACTTTTTACACTCCATGTTTTTGGCGGCAAAAAGAGTAAAACCACGGGGTTCGTGCGGCGAAGTGGAAGTCACTAAAGAACAAATCATTTGTCCGTCTCCCTCCAGATGCAGATAGCCTACGTTAACACTGCCTCCGCGCAAAATACCTGGTATATTTTATCCGTCATCCCTCGAAAAAGCACCACCCCTCGCCACTTGGGCATGGGTGGGATCTGGTGGGTGGTCACTGTCGCCCTGTTCACCACACACGACCTGCTCTCCTAACGCACCTACCTGCATCAGCGCCAGCTGAAGAGAGCGATGGAAATGAGAGTGATGTAGATGAGAGCGACGAAGATGAAGGCAAAGAAGGGGATGAGGAGAATGATTATGTGCAGAGGAGAGGGGATTCATCAGAATTTGATGATTCGGAATCCAGCGAGGCAGAATGGTCTGATTCGGACTGATTTATTGTGTTTTGGTGTAATTGGTCTACAAAACTTTTTTATAATTTGTCATTGAACTTTGATGCCGATGATAAACTTTTAGCAGGCATACATGAGCACAAACTCTACACTAGAAGAAAGTTAAGAAAAGTTGTGGTGACAAAAATATCCTTATCCCACCATAATAATGCAGTCTAGGAGTGAACCAGCGGGACAATTTGTTAGTTACCACCGTGTTCTAGGTACTTCATACACAGCCTGTATTTCATGCAAAGCCTACAGAGTAGACTGTAGGCTAATTTTTGTAGGTTCCCTTTTTCTTTGACATAGGACACTTCCTGTAAATATTTCGTAGTAATTAAAATGTTGATGAGATTATAGTACGATTCAGGACCTCAATCCATGAACACTTTAGAATAAGCCAAATAAGGTGTTAATTCATCATCCTATGTGCTCCCACTCAAGAAGCTAGCTCTAGCGAATGGGCAATCTAAGACTTTTTGGCTGAAATGAACTCGCACGTCAAATTAATGTCAGATTCGAAATCCTTAGGGTCATCTAACTCGAAAAACAAGTCTGTGGACATGATTATATGTGCTATGGTTCTCATGTGTGGGTCAAATCCTAATTTTTCAAAATGGCGTCGGCGGCCATCTTGGATTTCTGTGTGAATATGATGTCATAACATCAAACTAATGTCAGATTCGTAATCCTGGTGACTGACTTACTCGAAAAAGTGTCATTGAACACGATTATAGGTGCCCTAGTTCCTCGTCAGGGTCAAAACCTAATTTTTCAAAATGGCGTCGGCGGCCATCTTGGATTTCTGGGTGAAAATGATGTCATAACGTCAAACTAATGTCAGATTTGGAATCCTTGGGACCGAATTACCCGAAAAAGTGTCATTGAACACGATTATAGGTGCCCTGGTTCCCCGTCAGGATCAAAACCTAATTTTGTTAACTGCTGTTGGCGGCCATCTTGGATTTGTGACGCCATCTTGGATTTCTGGGTGAAAATGATGTCAAGACGTCAAACTAATGTCAGATTCGGAATCCTTGGGGCCGACTTACCCGAAAAAGTGTCATTGAACACGATTATAGGGGCTCTGGTTCCCCACCTGGGTCAAAATCTAATATTTCAAAATGGCGTGGGCGGCCATTTTGGATTTTAGCCGCTAGAAGAAAATGCCAGGATTTTTGCGAGGGACATGGGCTAATTTTTTTCGAAGTGGTCCATAGAATTCAAATCAATCGTCAAACCTTACTAGCCAGAAAATGTCACGAAACTCAGGTTTTGGACTTAACTATAAGTTCAATGGTTTTGTAGTGTATTGCACTGCTTTTAAACGTATCCTTGCATTGCGTTTTATGATTTTTTGTTAAAGTTATCAAAATCAATGGGGGAGCGGCAAATTGATATGTTTGTCCCGCTTCACAATTTACGTCATCAATCATTGCTCTGCTCTTTTTCAACATCTAAGTACAAGTAGGTGCAGTATGCTGCCGGGGGGGGGGGGATAGGGACGAAATATTTTTCAGGTCAAATCCGAGGGGTCCAAAAAAATTTCAAGGTTGGACCAGTCGCTGAAAAGTCGCTCAGCGAGAGGGGGGGGGGGGTGAGGGGCGAAAAGTTCATGTAAAAATTTCAAACGCATGCAAAAGCGAAATATTTTCATTGTAAAATATTTTTCGTAGAATCACGTCTGCAGTGATGCTTTGGTAAGTCTAACCAGGCATGGCCCACCTGGTCATACCTCAACTTCCTATACGGTCTGGAACAGGACGATGCAAAGCCCTCATGCAGAAATGGCCCGGGGCCACTGTCGCTACAAGGTGTACAGCACGCGCGTGTATTGCGTATACGGACTTTCAAAATGGAGCCCAAACAAGTAATTATCTGTCGATTTCAGAACACTCTGAACAAGTATTTAATTCTGAAAAGATACCCTTTTAGATTAATCCGATCTCTGAATACCATAAACAAGTATTCAATTCTGAAAACATATCCTTTTAAATTAAACCTCCTGTTAAAAATGTACCTTTTTTCTTGATTTGCGATGTTGATACCGTTTTCACTGTACGCGCGTACATCGCCCGACCGTGAAATACAACCCTTGCTTTTTCACTCGCGCACTTGCAATTTGTAATGATAGTCCCCCCCCCCCCCGGGGAGAAATGGGCCATTACAGGGATACAGGAGTTACTCGCGACTGTGGGGGAGGATCAGACGGTGCAACACCCTTTGGTCTACCCCCTCCTCATAACTATGGAATATTTTGTTGATACTTAAGTTCTTTCTCCTTCATCGTCCAAAATTTTCAAGACATGTTTTAATTTCACAAAAACGCAGTATGTGAAGCAATTTTTGGATTTCATGAGATGACTAAAGTAAGAACTAGAATACGTTTGAGTCCAATAACAATCATATATTTATTTTTTTTTTAGAATCCACAAAAAATCATGAAAAAGTATTAAATTAAAGTAATTTAAAAAAACAACACAAAAACCGATAAATTTTGATCTAATGTCATTTATCATTAAATTAACATCCGAATTGTCTGTTACAAGTCTAATAACGCGCGTAACCACCACGTGACTCAACAACAACAACAATACCACCATTTACAAACACAGGTTTTAGCGTCGAGTCGGACGCTAAAAAATTCTCAGCATTACTGAAATACTTAGATTATAATTGTTTCACCTGGGGTGAGCAAATATTAATCCCAGATGTACCGTTTACAGAAAAATGGCAACTTCTAAAATGTCTTTTAAGTATTCCATAATTATGAGCATGAGTGTAAAGTGAATTAAAAACGGTATAGAATTTTATAGGTTCACAGTGGCTACATTTCTGTATTTTAATAATGTTTCATTACGACTGAAATGCAGCAAATGAATGCAAATATTTATCAATATTGTTATTTGTGCCAGCATTTACTTACAAAATTACTTATTTGCAAAAGTCTAATTGAATGGACAACGATAAATTTAACCGTGCTGCTTGGAATACCTTCTGTTAGGAATCGATTCTTAAAGAGTATAATAACACAGTTTAAGAGCAATGCTTTGTGATGAATAAAGGGGAACTTGGTATATTCTACGGTATTTTCATAGATGAATTGTGTTATTTGTGTGCGAAAATTTTTGAAAATACGGCCGCCACCTTCAGATGATAAAAAGCACTTACTCCATTGTGAGGCATGATCGACAGTTTTAGTACTACCGCTTCTTTCGCAATATTCTATTCATATAATATTCATTTCAACATATTGTAGATCGGCCCGGCTTTAACGCGTTAGATTCTGTGAGAAATTGTTCGTTTCTATTTACTTCCAGTGACAGTAAAACCGTGCACCTCAAAAAAAAATACATATTTGTACGAGGCGTACATTTTTTTAGACTAGGTAAGGTCAATAATTGAAACTACATTAGTAAGGAAATCTGCATTCTATTTATTGAAATGAATGTCGTAACTGAACATTTTAATGGACTTTATTTGCACAATTCCATTATTTTGAATACAGGTTTCATAACTCTATACTTATATCTCGGCGGTTCTTTGTACCACGTGAAGCTGCTAGAATGCCACAATAACAGCGTCCATTAGCGCAGTAATCTGCTTTATCTGATATATTAACTTATACAGTGTGTATCAAAAAAAGTAGACACTTAGAAAAAAATTATTACACAAAACTGTCATGATTTTGAGATTGTTTTTTATATGAATATTTCGCCTTGGACCTAAGCTATCTGATGACACTGTTGGTAATGAAAGTATTTCACGCATCAGTGAGCACGACCCGCTTTTGTCCAATCGGCCAAAAATGCATTTGCGCACAGAATTGTGTTCTAATAGTCAATGTTTAATACATTGCAGACCAATGTTACAGAAGATTTCAACTGTTGTGCACAAGTATTGAATCCTCAGCATGCTCAGAGAAGAGCTAATATCAATTTTGTGACAAGAAAGACAAAAATGAAGCAATGATTCAGATACACCACCCTAAAAAATAAGAAAATATCATGGGGGGGGGCAATTCACAGTTCATCTTGCAAACAAAATATCATCAGTGTTAAATGCAGTGTTAAATTAACACCAAGATGATAACTTTTCTACACCATCACCCGTGGTATTAAATCTAACACCGCTCTTTTAAAGTGTACACCATTCTTAACATTTCAATGAATATGTCAACATAAAAATAGGATGATGATGACGAAGACGATGATGATGACGACGACGGTGACGATAATGATGATTTTATTGATGACTGAGTTATTGTTGCGAAGGAAACTTATTTTCTATCATCCTTTGTTGACCCACATTATTTTGATTTTCACTGTTTCATTTCCTTTGGGGCCTACGAATACAAGTTTACTTCAGTAGGCTCCATCATTCCCACACTGCGTCAATAATTCTAGCATCTATTCTTAATGATCGTCTAATATTGTTGTTATACAAAAGTAGTTTAATCAAATGAATTAAGCTCCATTAAGATCAATTGTTGCAGAAATGATTCTAAGTATTAAACTTTTTCTGGTCTTAACTGTAATCAATTGTGTATTATTATGTAACTGCTACTCGGTAGTCTAGTTATTGTATAACAGTTGTATATTTTTGTGCTTATGATTCTGTGCACTGTACGAGTAATTTGTGGAAATGTCAATAAATAAATCAAATCAAATAAAAAATCAAGGAAATTGGCATTAAGCCATTGGGGACGATTCGATTTCACTATAACACATATTTTCCATAGACCCCACCACGTGTTATCTCGTATTTAGTCTCCAATGGGCTAAATTAAAATCACTGTAGTCCAAAAGCAATGATATTATATTAAGATCGTTCTTTTTTTTTTTTACTTCCATCCCATTTACTCTCCAGTTATTGTTAAATCAGTCTCAATAATAGACATCATACAGCGCAGCGCTTTGGTAGTCTTTCTAAGATCCGATTAGGTACATAGGATCATAAACAAACCAATCACATCGGCGTAACTGAAGAACGATTGTTAGGTATATAGCATGGAATGCTATATAAGACCATCCATGATCGAGGTGTTTACTTCGATCTGACTTCAGATGCCACAGTAGAAGTTCTTGCTCATTCCTGTTTGTCGACGGATCCGTCTGGTACATAAATCATTCAGGTAGACTCCACATCAACCAAATTTGTTTTTGAATACACAACTATACTCGTGATCTACATATATTTGATTACCATATCACTTAGTTTGAAAGAGGCAAATCTTACATTAACAAAACATGAACATAACGACTGAATTTCAGACTTCCATTACTCATTTCAATACATCAGACAACGGGCTCCCCGACAGCTCTGTTTCCATCGACCTGCGTCGTGGTTTGTACAAGTACATCAATGCTATGTTCGTCGTTTTGTTGAACTCAATGGTTTTGCTAGCAATTTGGCGGGAAAAACGGCTGCAGACGTACACGAATTGTTTCGTGATTAATCTCGCCGTCAGCGACTTGTTGCTGGGTCTAACCGTTCAACCACTTCAGGCGACTCGGCAAATTCTCAACTACTGGTCACCGAGTGTCGTCTTCTGCAAAATCCAGTCGGGGTATCAGCATTTTGCTCTCAGCTCGTCCAGTTATTGCGTGGTGGCCATCTGCACTGATCGCTTCATTGCAACGTTCTATCCACTCCGACACTACAGGCAGAAACGCAAGAGAAATGTGCTGATAATCGCAATAGCCGTTTGGCTGTCTTCTTTTGTGTTCTGGACCGGTTTCATTGTCGTTTGGGGGATTTTGAACATGCCCAACAATCCCAATTACCCAATTTGCCAGCCAGATTATTTACTCTACACAGTTTCAACGGTCATAGCTGTGTCTTTGATGGGTGTTCTCCCCTTTGTTGTTATAACAGTGCTATACCTGTGTATTTTTGTCAAGATCATATTGATAACACGAGTGAGGAGAAATTTGCGAACATTTCGTGCAAGAGGACATATCTCACGAGACAATCCAACAAGTTCTCAAACTCGTGGAGTCGGCGAAGTTACAGATCTCACCAGTGTGTCTGACATTGTACAGAAGAAGTCTCATCAAGTCCACTATCCTCAGTCAGATTCTCTCGATAAGGCAGTAAAAAATCGCAGTCAATCTGTGGAAGATAACAGCGAACACCTATTTAAATACAACGATTCCGAAACGTCCACTTTTCCCTCGTCATCTACAACTCCGGCACCAGTATCGAAACAACCAGCGGCCAACCAGACGAGAGAATCCATGGCAGAGTCTATGAAAGCCGCTCGAATTCTGACATCGATCGTCGCAGTGTTCTGCTTAACCTGGTTGCCACTGGTGGGGTTTCTGGTCTCCTATAACGTGTGCCCACGTACTTGTTTTCGCGTGTGGTATCCGTTTCAACTGATGTTTGAATGGGTGGGAATGCTGCGGAGTGTCTTCAACCCGATCCTTTACGCGATCACCCAACCTCTCATCAGAGTAACCATCTGGCGTCTTTTAAATGGAAGCTGCCGTCAGAAATGAAACTTCTCTGATGAAGTTACCTGAAGAACTCTTAATCTGATCATGATGATACACTTTGGAACAGTGTCCATGAAGCACTGTGAAACTTTTGGAGTTAAAATATGGGACATTGACCAAAAAACGATCTAGAAAAAAGTTCCGTGGTCCCCAGATTGGTATTGAAAACTAACATTACAAATTGATTAAGATTAAGTTGCTTATGATAAAACATACTTGTTCCCAAATTTTTTTTGCGCGTTCATTTTGAATCAACTGATATCTTTAAAGTAGTTGAAAAGTGTACATGTTTATCACATTTTACCAAAAAAAAGGAGGATTTTTTTCAATGTATACTAACAAGTTTTATGAGTGATTAGTGATGGTTATTCTTCTGCTGTGTATAGTGTAAAATTAAGTCAAATTACTTTCTTACAATTTACTTATTGAAATTGAAATAGAAAGTTCTAATTGTGGAGTACAATTGCACAAGTGACTTGTCAATAGTTTAATAGTTCATTTGCATTCCTTAATATATAGTTATTGCAGCTAAATTACAAGTATATTCGCATTTTATGAAGATATTTGTAATACACGCGTCTCTGTCAAAATTCATCCATAGCTGTATACTTGCTCTTACATGTTTAAACCCAATACTTGTTCTGAAAAAAAAATGCATCCTGATATTTAAGTTACACTGGAGATTTCGACATTAAATGTTAAAATTGGTTGTTCTGTTTTTTAAAATAATAACGAGCACCCCTTTTAGTTACGCCACTGAACAGATCGGATAGTGAAGAGGCACGTTCTGACACAGAATGAAAACAGTGTCAGACAAAAAATTAAAGGTGGTACAGTGACACGATGAGACGACCATATATAAACTCTGCGCAGGCGTGCTGTGGGGTGCGCGCACCCCTGCAAAAAAAGACTGTGTATGTCTTATTTTTCTTCAAATTTGGCCGCAAGGAGCGACTTATTCAGCTGTTGATTTGGCCGCGGAATTTGGCCGTGAAATTTTTTTTGGCCCGCGGGAAAATTTCCGCCGACACACCCCCCCACTGAAGCAGACTTTTCATGCTGTTGATTTGGCCTGCGAATTGCCGTGAAATTTTTTTTTGCCCCCGCGAAAATTTTTCCACGACCCACCCCCCCCCCCCCACTGAAGCAGACTTTTCAGATTTTTGATTTGGTCCCGCGAATTTTGCGCTGAAAAAAGTTTTTTTGCCCGGAAAATTTTCCAGCGACACCCCTCCCCACCCCACTGAGCGACTTTCTCAGCTGTTAAATTCTTGGCCGCGAATTTGGCGCGAAAAAAGTTTTTTGGGGGCCGCGAAAATATATATCTCTGCACCGCCGGTGAAAAAAATTGTTCCCAGGGCCCTGTTATACACCTGGGTGGAGAGCAGAAAAGCAGATTAAAAATGTCTTGCTGAAGGACATTAATGCCGGGCTTGAACTCCATACCACTAGATTGTCAGGCACACGCCTTACCAATCTCGCCACAGCACCTCTATATACCCTATATACACTGGCCAGAGTGTATATTGAGGCTGGAAGGATTTATCTTTAATTTATGTAAGAAACAATCATTTATATACCAGAAGTGAATTAATCTGCGGACACCTGGTAAAAATCATTTTTAATGGAAAGCTGCGCAACAAATTTCACTGCCACGACATTTTCTGATATTTTTTACAACGAAGAGGAATGTGTGACAATAACATTTTCACAGCAGAAACTTTAAACAGTGTACTTGATTCTGGAAGCTTTGTGTCCTAAATTGGGGGACTACTCAGTGTCAATTCCCCAGTGGCGTATCTAGGAATTATGGCGCCCGGGACAAACTATGAAATTGCGCCCCCCCCCAGCTTCTCTTAGTCTGACGTATTGACGTACATTATGAGGGAGCAGAGCGACCGAGCGGTACAATTTCTTTGCAGTTGTAACCATCAAAAACGCATTTTTTTTGTGCATTTGATCCATAGGAAAATTAGCAAGGAACACTGCAATCGAGCAATATTTTTTCTTAATCCAGGAGATTACTGAAATAGTTAAATCTTGATCGTTGGCAAAATGCGATTCTATACATTTTATCGTATATTGCAGCGCAGTATTTAAGAAGATGTAAATTAAACTTATATTAAAGGTTAGTGACATGATTGGAAACACTTGAAAATGCCTGAAGAACCAAATGAGTTGAAATATATACCAACTATACACTAGCAGGAGTGGATCTCCCACCTGGGAGGATTTGTCTGTAATTTGTTTACTTAAGGAGAATCAAGCATATAGGAGTATATTTATTTCATCCGGGGACGATAAAAATAAGCCCTATAGAGAGCCACACAGCAGGTTTCCGTGCTACGAGTGATATTTACATTGTTTATTTTAGAATGAGTCAACGTTTGACTACAAGATTTTCACAGGAGAATCCTTGCATAGTTTACTTGATTATAGAGTAGTTTCAGCCCAAGTTGAGGACTACCCCCAATCATGTCATTTACCTTTAACACGCAAGGCAATTATAATTACCATTTTGTAAAATTGTGAAAAATTTTGGGTGTGAAATTACGAAATCGTGACAGAAAATATGCCAGTGAGCTTAGCGACCGAGCCATAGAAAATTTTCGTATTTTTACTCTTGTGAAACCATTATTCTAATGCATTTTACCTCATGGACTGGGAAGGAAGGGGCACATAATCTGTAAGGATCATAATTTGTCTTCCTTCTCTCCCCTTTCTCATTCCCTCTTTTGCGTTTTTGCCCCGCCTTTAGAGAAGCGCCCGGGGCACGTGCCCCCTCTGCCCCCCCCCCCCGCTAGATACGCCACTGGAATTCCCTTTAAGCTTCGAAAAAGATGTTATCGAGAGCTGATAACGTCAATTAAGTGATTCCACTGGAAGTACTATGGGACCAGTGAGGAAATTTTTATCGAACATGTCTGACAAGATCAATATTATTTTTCATGCCAAGGCCGTTCACAGATAAAGTTTTATCGTTAAGATTGAGTACTTGCAGAACCAAACATTTTTTTTTTAAATCAACTGTTTTCAAACCGTCTTTGAACTGGTAATCTAAGAATGTCACTGTACAGTGTGTATCAAAAAAGTAGAAACTTGGAAAATATTTATTGTACAAAAAATCATAATCTTGAGACGATTTTTTGAATGAATGTTTTGCTTTGGACCTAAGCTATCTGATGATACTATTGGTATTGAAAGTATTTCACGCATGAGTGAACACAACCCACTTTTGTGCAATCAGTCAAAAATGCATTTGCGCACAGAATTGTGTTGTTATAGGCAACGTTAATGCCTCGCAGACGGGTGCTACAGAAGCTCCCAACTGATGTGCACAAGTATTTAATCATCAGCATGCTCAGAGAAAAGCTAATATCAATTCTGTGACAAGAAATACAGAAATGAACAATGATTCAGATACAACCCCCCAAAAGGAGGAAAATGTCATGTTTGTAATATGAACTGTGAATTGGAAAACAAAAAATGTGAATGATCTGTCCAGGCAGATCTTCTTGCAACTTCTTATGCTCGTACAATATGTTAAGACACATCTTGCTGAAAAATACCGGATTTCATTTTTTTTTCAATAAACTTAATGGATTTTACAAGTTCCAAATTGAGAAATATTGGTCATTTTTAAATTGAACTCATTTAAGCGTAAAATATGCGAAAGGTGCCAGGGGAGGTGTAAGGGGGTCAAATGATAGATGATAAATATAAATAGCGCTTAATCATTCACCAGAAACAAAATTTGTCAAAATCCTGAATCATAAATTCCCCAAAATGACCCCTGTGACTTTTGAAAAGTGACATTTTTGCCTTTAATGCATGCTCACTCTCACTCATGCATGGCTTGACGGATCAATCACATTTTCATTCAATGTCAGTCAGTCAATGAGTGTAGGAATATTCCTGCCGAATAATTTTGCTGAAACTTTATTCGTTAAAACGTTATGGTAGTTTGAAAAGGGGGTACATGTAGTTACTTTTTTGTTGTGTTTATTATAAGCATTCAGAAACCAAGAAAAAACGGGGGGGGGAGGGGGGGGAACTCTGATGAAATATTTTCAGTCATCAACCAGTACTCAAGTTTATTTTTAAGTGAGAGCTAGACGTGTACAATGTAAAAACTGGTGAAGTGAGTATTTGTTTTGAAACACTTTGACATGTAAAAAAAAATATGGAGTTTTTAAGAGAGTGATCCCTTAAAGCCCAAGTTTAGTTTTGGGAATTTTTTATTAATTTGAAAGCTTTATGCCCCAAAGTCATAACCCTGCAATAATAGACTCTGAATGCTATAATGTACAATTAATTGATGAGAAATCTCGGGGGTCCCCCTCAAGATGCTTAAATAATTAATGAAAAAAACTAAAGATATTCAGAGTCTATTATTGCAGGGTTATGACTTTGGGGCATAAAGCTTTCAAATTAACAAAAAAAAATCTCAAAACTAAACTTGGGCTTTAACACATGAATGTCAGTTTTATGGTTTGCACATGATAGTCAATAAATATACAAATACCTGTTGGAAAAAAAAAATCATTCTACCGATTATACCATTTTAATACACATTATACATCTGGCATTGCGCGAATGAGAAATACAGCAACGTTGTAGTCCCGTGCGAGTTATTACGCATGGGAATTGCATGGTGAGCAATAGCCACTTCCTGAAAAACCAAGAGTGCGCGGAACAATACTGTTCATCTAGGTTCAGGGTACTCAGCCGAGCGAGAAGCTTCACGCATCTGTGCATACTCGAAGCAACATACATTCAGCTCACCGTGAGCTCCATTCTGTGCCGTCAGAAAGAGTTTCTGAGAACACTTGCTTTATTTTAGCATTATTTTAGTATTATTCAGTAACCGACTGGCAGCAAGCCTAATTTTATTTACCTCGACAGCCAATCACAGCTCATCATGATCACGTGAGTATTTTCCTGTGCTTCCATTGTATTGTTTCGTTTTGGCTTTCTGTTTCATTCATGCGATTTACTCTGATGAGTGCATGTCGAAAAGCTTCAGTATGTCCGTTTTCTATGCTATTTTCCAATCATGAAAGATTTCCAGAGTCAAGTCACCAACGTTCGGTAATAAAACAATATTCCTCAATTATAGTGTTTACCGGCGTTTTCTCAAGGGAATTACCCTCAAAGAGATTCATAGCGGACGTGTACATTTATCATTGTACACACCTTACCTTAAAAAAAAAGGTGATACAAAACGTTTTTTTTTTCTTGGATTTACGACTTCCAATCACTAAGTAACAAGTTGAACTTCAGTCCCCAAAACATTAGAAAGATACAAACATCCGAGGTGTAGGCCACTTGAGGCCATTTATGGCTGCCAGCGCGTCCTCTTGGAAATAGCGCCTTTCTTGAACTCAGATTTCATTTGATGTTATTTTGGAGGTCAAATTTAACTCAAAACCGTTTGTATCATGGGGTGGGGGTGAGGAGGGAGTCAAACCACAAATTTACCCTTCCATACCATTATGATTGTTATCAATGTAATATTTGTGTCTTTGCCATTTCACAGCCATATTCATGGGCACGTCATTATAGTTCCTATATACAATCCATTCATTTCTTCCATTGTAGCAACAATGAAGTTTCACACTCATCCCATAATCATCAGAAAATATAATTGATACTTAATCAAATCCACCGCCTCTTGGCAGCCTATCATTTAAACTAACACATCTTATTCTTTGGGTTTGGTCGAATGAACATTTCTGGATGTTCTTAGATGTGTTTTAGGTCCATGTTACAACCCAGTTCGCCATCTCCCTTATCTATGGCCCTGTTCTTATAAACTGAATACCGCCATCTATTGATTAACATGTCATCAGGTACATTATGGGAATTATGGCGATTCGTACGGTATAGCTCCTTGTGAAGCCGTTCTCCCAAGCCGGAGGGCTCAATTTTTGTTGTCTTTGTCATTTAAACAAAACAAACCAAACAGAATGAAAAATAAACATATAATCAACCAAATAATAACGATAAAATGAAATTACAGTCAATGTGATTTCGTGTAAAGGGTTTTATTTCGTATTGAGCATGCACGTAGGCAAAGAGTGTGCACCCCCAACTAATCACAAAAGTGCATTTATAATGCAGTGGATTTACAGGAAACGAGAGAAAAAAGAATGAAAGTTTGGACTGTTTATAGTCGATTTCAGTCGACTACACAACCGAATGATGTTCACGCAGTGTAGTCTTCATTGCCGACCAACACGACTTTTGTCATGAATGTTATACAATCCATCACTCGGACAAGAAGCTGTCTGGACTACGTCGCCAATGAGTCCTAGTATGCGCGGCAATTTCATGAAACGAGGAGGGGGGGGGGGGGCGGGAAACATTGAAGGCGAAATAATTATACCATCGCACAGGGGAAAACGCGTGTCATACATTTTTTTGTTATTGTTAAAAAGTGGAAAGTGTAAATTTCATTTCATTTTATTTATTGCATTTCCAACAACATATTACATAACGGAGTAATATATACACGTACATGTGAACATTGACATACTGAAATACATCAACACGAGAAAGTGATTAAATATGTATGGTAACATGAACTATAATACGATCTACATATATTCATTGCATACATAGAATTATATTGTGTGAATATGAAATAAATGCTCTGCACTGGTCATACGGTAAATAAGAATTCATGAATATTTGTGTGGATGCATAGTATTTTGCGGTTAAAAATTAACAAAACCAAACAAAAACAAAACAAACAAAACAAAAGTAAGAGCAAACAAACACATGCATAATGGAAAGAAGGATGGAAATGGGGAACCTGCTGCAGCCTAGCCTTTTGACAAGGCCCTCTCGCTGTATTACGGGCGAGCTAGTCCCGTCAATGTAGCGTATATAAGGGGGTAACCCACCACTAATTGCAAAAGAATGGTTTCAACCGCCATGACTATCAGTAAGGTCTCCTAATCACAATACTAAAAATCCCCCCAAATCCAAGCATGGGAAAGTGGTCTAATTTGCATAATATGCAAATTAGCTTTCACAGTACAAGAAAATTAACATTTTCACCAAAGTTTGTGGCATTAAAGGAATTTATTTGGTCAAAACACATCTTTTTAACATCAAAGAACATAATAGACACATTAATAAGTGAACAATTGTAGTTTAATTAGCATAATATGCAAATTAGTTTCAATCTTAAAGGAAAATTATATTTTTTACACTTACTTAAAACAAGAAATGTGTTTAAAGTCATGTTCGCAATATCAACAAACTCAATGGATACATAAGAGTGATATTCATTGTAATATTCCATATTCATTTTAATGTTAATTCCCTTATATTTTATATAAATCATAATATTGTGAACGTACATGAATTACAAACTGGAGTTTGCTTTTTATGTACATGTATGTATGAAATCATTTTATGTATTTGGAATAAGTCAATACAGTGTACTCGAACACTCAAATATCATGAAAATATTTTGCAGAATATGCAAGTGAGCTTTCACAATAGGAAGAGATTTACAATTGTATCTCTTTT
>JZLH01S0171281.1:14292-26165 GCA_001188425.1 Eucidaris tribuloides | reverse complement strand
TATGCCTACACTATTTTGAAAGGGTATGCATAGAAAACCACACTCACGCACGCACACACACACACACACACACACACACACACACACACACACACACACACACACGCGCGCGCACACAACACACACACACACACACACACACACACACACACACACACACACACACACACGAACACACACACACTCACACGCACACAAACGTACACATATATACATACATACATACACGCAGACACATACAAATATGTACATGTACACCTCTTTATGAGCAATCGTTTCTGACCCCCCCCCCCCAATGATTTTGCTCATTACGCCACTGCATCGAAGTGTGAACAATAGTTTCTAACAAAATATTTTCTTGCGCACTTCCTTCACTGTTATCAAAAACGGTCATGAAATTATCTTTTACAATCTGGCTACATAGAATTTTTCTCTTTTGAAAAATCATTTACCTTGTTCACTCGAGTACTTTATGGATGTCTTCGAGGATTGCTTTAGACATTATGTTGAGTCTGGCTTCTTTATGGCAATCAAATTTTTCTTGAAAATGAAATCAACGTGATTATTTCACCACCCCGCAGCTTTGATGGTATATTCACACGCCGCGCGCGTGCACACAAACGCACATCACAACACATCACAACACCACACAAAAATGTAGAATATCAATTGTAAGTTATTTCAACTGTCACAATCAAGACTGTAAATACAACTGCACATACACCATTTTACAATAAATTGATCTTTGACCCCTAAGGGTCAACAGGAGTCAAATCTAAGAAGTACGCCGCATTGGAAAATAACTCTTTATGTGATATACTTCAATCCTGGAAAATATTTTGATCGAAAAGTGCTCAATTTATACCAGCTTAGCAGCTCCACAATTTATTCATCTATCGTTTGTATAATGTTGTAATTTTAATGACTCAACACAGGTGTACCTGTGTGTTGGATCACAAACAAGGCAAAATCGAATTAAAATCAACAGAGTAAACCAGGTTCCACAGATAAATTATACCTATATTCTGAATCGATGCAGAGATGTACACAAAGTGCGCTGCAAACGTGCAAACCCAATGCGCATTGTTGCATAGTACCTAGCCTGCTTGAACTGTGCGTACAAAATACCGTCCTGGCTGATACTACTTTACGAACTTTAAAGCGTGACAACTTTTGCTGTAAAAATGTAATTAACTTGTAATTTTCACACAATATTGACAATAGTCTAAGACAGTTTTTTAGAAAGTTAAATGCTTTTGAGCTAATATTTTTAAAAATAATGGCAAAATATGCATATATGTAAATTCAAAGTTTCACAAAAATTGATTAAAAAATTTTGTGTTTGACCAAAAACCACCCCCAGAATTGCATCATATCCAATTAAATGTGGTTTATCTTGTAGCAAATTTAATTATCTTTCATATGAAATCGTATTTGCGGTAAAAGAAGGTTTCTTTGAAAATCTATCTTCAATTTGTTCAACCCACATAGTAATTTTAGCAAAAAAAGTTCATTGACCTATTGTGGCCCCCAGGGGGATAATTGGACTGGGTTCCCCCTTTTAAATCTAATCTTTTGCCATATACTAAACATATGGAAAGTCTGTTGCTTTTATCAAAAAGTGCACAATTCGGCCAAAAATTGGAGCTTAGCTGCTGGACTAAAACACTGTTTCACAAACATTCCAACGCAAGGCATTCACGCACATGCACAACATTCATAACAATGAAACTTGGAGAGACATCCAGAATTCCAAATCCAGCACATAAAGTGAATGGGGGGACGACCACAATGAACACCACAATGCATCCAACCGTGTGATGATTTTAGGAAGACCCTTCCAAAATTTTTCACATTTCCCTTTCTAGCAGTCTGAATTTTCCCAAGCAAGGCCTGCTCTCAGACACCGCGACCCATCCCCGTCAGGTTACTTGACACTATAGAATATATAGTATGCCTACACTATTTTGAAAAGGGTATGCATAGAAAACACACTCCGCACGCACACACACACAGCCTACACACAGCACACAGCACACAAGCACACACACATAACACACGCGCGCCGCGCACACAAGTAACCACACACACACACACAAGGCACTCACACACACACACACAGAACACACACACACGAACACACACACACCTCACACGCAGCACAAACGTACACATATATACATAGCATACAGTACACGCAGACACATCACAAATATGTACATGACACGCTCTTTATGAGCAAGTGCGTTTCTGACCCCCCCCCCCGCAAAATGATTTTGCTCATTACGCCACTTGCATCGAAAGTGTGAACAATAGTTTCTGAACAAAATATTTCATTGGCGCACTTCCTTCACTGTTATCAAAAACGGTCAAATGAAATTAAATCTTTTACACATCTGGCTACATAGAATTTTTCATCTTTTGAAAAATCAGTTTACGCTTGTTCACTCGAGTACTTTATGGATGTCTTCGAGGATTGCTTTAGACATTATGTTGAGTCCCTGGCTTCTTTATGGGCATCAAATTTTTGCTTTGAAAATGAAATCACGTGGATTATTTCACGGCAAACCCCCAGCTTTGATGGTATATTCACACAATTTAAAGAGAATACACAGTATGTTGATTAGCTTGCAGAAGCACAACATTTTTATAGCCAACTGCTTTCAAACCTCCTGTGAAGCAGATGGTATTCTAAAAATGTCACATAGTACAGGAGAGAGTACGTTGAAAAACAACACGAACACTCGCGTTTTGGACATATCTGTTTACACTCAATCCCCGACTGCTGACAAAGTACTACACAAGAAATCTATATGTGGGACTATGTTAATTGTTGCCATACACAGCTGCACATCGGAGCTTACTCCAGTCGGGTACTCAAACTGCCAATTCTCTGCAACTTTTTAATTGGCATATGAAGTGAATTAGTCCCCACAATTACAATGGCAAATGTAATTTACTCATCAGCTGGAAAATATTGGAATGTGAAATTTTTGATCAAAAGATTTTCATGCATCAACCAGTAGGCTGTGTGTTCTTCTTTAAGTGTTTGTTGCATAGAACATTCTTTTTAAATAATATCAATCAAAATAAGGAAATGAAATGGAAATTACTATACAGGCGTGTTTTTTTACTAGATCAAAATGAGAATATGAAACTGAAAATTCATTTCATATGAATCTAAACGTTCCATTCCATGAATATCAGCTAGAACAGACTCCGGGGTAGAGTCCTTGTCACGACAAATTTGACAAATAATTATGACCGAGTGAGTGGGAAATATGTAAGGGAATTGAATGGGAGGTATAACAAAATAAAAAATTAGACCGGTGCGTCCCCCAAAAATGGCTTTTTTTTCAGCGTATAACGTCTTCGAGCGAGACGATAATTTTTACAAGTATATTATTTGAATCACAAAAGACAGCCACATGGGGGCAGGCACAATGTCAACTAAACACCAAACGTCACCCGTGGAAAAATTCTTTCACAGCCCCGCCAGTAAAAGAATTTATCAAAGACGTCTATTTCACTGGCTGTTCTGAAACTCAAAATTCCATGACTTCTGTGCATGATAGAACCAGACCTTAAGTCCAAAAAGGAAATGGTAAAGTATGCGAACGCTGCTCGTGCAAAACGATGAATCAAGGCAGACTTACTGCATGAGCCGATGCTCGATGAAGACGCTAACACGTCACAAATCAAACAACTTATAGTTGGTCCATATTATTAGCATGTTTGGATAGAGACCACCTTGTACAGCGTAATTTCACTATATTAGAAGGCAATCAACGCTGCCATACATGTATCTTTCAGGGTCACTGGAGCTATTATCGTAAGTAAGTGTTCACAGGATTATCTTTGTCAAAACGTAATTCCCATTAGTTTCAAAACATGGAGCGTGATAGACAGGTGTACGTTATCTGATCTCCCTCTTGTATGGTGAATTCCAAAATGGCGGCCCCCCATGTCACACATATCGTCGCCCGCCCAAGACATATGCCAAGTAACTGATGACAGACTGATGACGTCACTGTCTAACGTCGGGGATGATATCCACGATGATCAATGCACATCTGATCTAACGTCGACCACGGATTGCATTGTCGTGGTACAAAGACGATATCGTGATCGCCGAGGGTAATATCGATTGGAGACGCGATTTTTAAATTCGAGCTCGTTGACAGATGGTATCGACTACAGACAGTGCTGTTTGTCGTCACGTTGACAATTATTAAAACTTAGAGAGCACAGATGGCAGGGAGTTACTTGTGTCGGCAGAATAACAACAGTGGGGACAATTCCAAGTCACAGTTACTCCGAGTAGAATCAGTACTTACTCCGGCTTAGTACTGTTTACACACGTCTCCGCAAATGCCAGAGTGTTCACTAACAATACATCGGACACAACATTTTGGATGCTAACTACAGTGTCATTTAAATTTGTCGAAGATATGAACAGCTACTCGGCTTGGTTCCTTGAATTGGGTTGGGATGGAGGAGCGCAGCAGATTCAGCAAACGAGGAAAGTTAATCGCACTATCTCGTGTCAGATAGTGAAACAGCCTTGCAAGGTCAACATTCAGATGTGTGTCATCACATGTAACTGCAAAGTACTAACCCAGGGTGTATGCTGGTCGGAAAGGGAAACAGAGTCGAGAATGCAAAAATTGAGTTATTTCGGTCGAACCGAGACAGCAAAATGTAACAGAAAGGGGGAAATGCAACTTTCACTTGTGAAAAGCGTAAAATTAAAGGATATAACAGTTAAATGGTTTGTCAGAGCTGAGCTAACTGGATGTTATACCACAGGATAGAATACATATCCAAATATGAATCGTAGCCGAAACCGTCATAATTGTACAACGTACCATCAACTATGTGGCAGTGACTTTGGTAGTTTAGACGCATTGGACAAAAACGGAGATTATGGTTACAAAATTTGTTACACTAAATGTCGTCAGGATTTAACGAGAGTCACGCTACACCAGCCAACAGCATCGGGACTAATTCCTGACAATATAGTAACAATTGGCCCCAAAGAAATCTGTGAACGTAAAAGTCACACCTACTTAACGCCGATCGACACCGGAAAGAATACTCGAGCACCGCCTTGCTGAGGCACGAACCTTATGCATCGCAGTCGGCGTTGTGTGGCCGCTGTGACTGTTGTTTTTTACTTCGTCCGTGGTGGTCCGCGTGTCTGTGCATCGGAGCAAACGGGCGAACGGAAGGAACAAACTGCCGCCATCAACGAACCGTTTGCGCGTTCGGAGATTTGAACGAGATACTCCGGTGCAATTTGATGTCCACTTCAAAAACGTGTATGGTTCATCAAGATGTCCCGAGGATTCCGTTAATGACGCCAGACAGGTTCGCTATGCAAAGTTCTAAATTGTTAAGGGTCGTGGTCATGGTGATGATAGGAGAGAGTGAGCGTCATTTTATCCGGGTAATGGTGATCGTTGGCGCAAGGATGAAAGACCGACGAACCAGGAACGGAAAGCTGAGCTACTTTGTAGAGAATGACGTAATATGTCTCTTACGACCAGTATCTGTAGCAGGGATTTGGTCATAATGATGAGAAGGAGGAGATGGTGATGATGAGAGGAGGAGGAAGGAGCGAGAAGGGGAGGTAGAATAAAGACAATTTTGATGAAGGTGAAACAGTATAGTTAAAATATTATGAATTTAACTATGTTATGATAATGTATGATGATGATGAATGATGATGATGATCTGTTGAATGATGATGATGATGATTGACAAATGACGACGAATACAACAACCGGTGATGATGATAGAGGATGATGACGACTAACGACGATGATGAATGGTGATGATTGTTATTATATGGCCATCATCATCATTAATTATCATCAATTATCAGCAGCAGCAGCAGCGTCATCATCATCATCATCATCATCTTCATCATCAATCATGCATTTGGTATCATAGATGTGAGAATAAGTTTAATATTGTTGTTCCTGTTGCTGCTTTTACTCAACGCTGACTCGAATGATGTTTGCCAGCAATCTAGCCAAGAAAAATGGAAAATACAGTTTGCATAACTGGAATATTGATGTGAAAGAAGATACTTAGAAATAGACTGGGGTTAGAACGCATTTCAGAAATTCTCCCGCTTGTTTTCATCTATAACTATCAAGTGGAGATGATAATGTAAAAAATTAACATTCACTCTTGCTCTCCTTTGTCCAGCCTTTCGCACGACTGTTTCGTAAAAACCTTAATGATTTCGCGGTAACTAAAAAATTATTATTCCATTTCATGGTCTGAGTCTGTTCGAAATGCAAAGAAGCAAAAATTCCTTGTAGCTTCTTCCTATTTTCCCCCGAAAATTTTATTTTTGGTTTTCTCTAAAGTAGGGCGTGTCTTTTTTTAGTATGTGAGAAAGAAGAGTAGCCGGATATCTTATCCTTCTAAGAATATCTTAAATGATGTTTATAACAATGTACATCTATATAGTAATAAAGATAGTATTCACAGTTATGACTCAACCGGGAAAGTACCGACGATTGATAATGAAACCTTTGATGATGGCAGGCAAATGTAAGAAAATATGGCATTAACAAAATGAGTGACTGCAAAAAATTGGCAACAAAATGGAAGAATATACTGCTGAATTAGCAATACAATCAAAAAATATACTTTAACAACTTGCAACAAAGTAAGAAATCTAATATTTTTGCCATGTTTGTCATGTTTTGTTCTTTCTTTACCTCGATGGCATTACGCAACTAAATAGCAAACCACGGATAAATACATGGAAAATCGATTATATAACTGTAAATATAATTTCGTGCTACAGTTCACAATCCATTTTGTGGAAATCTGATTGAAATACTTTAAATCCAGCAGGTAATCGCAAATTTTCCAAAGGTATCAATTGGGGCTTAAAGTGCTTGTATCTCATAAATGCGCCAGGTCTATGTATAGACACACTGTTAATCTCGTATCCCTCTCAGTGCTATTATACACAATATTCGGCAATAAAAGTGTCATGTTGATATTCTGAATGTGGTATACTTGAAATTCGTTAATCATCTGATTATAATTATTATTTACTTCATAGCTGATATTATCCCTACGCTAATTTCGGAGACTATGATCATCTATGTGATGCACATTTCACTGCAGGCGTCGTTATAGTTTTATCTAAAATGATTTATAATTTTAGATATACCGATATTTATGCACAGGTGTTTCTTAAACATTTTGCCAATCGAATAATTCATGTATTAATACGGTTTAAGCAAGCGCAAATTAGTCATAAGAAAGTTATCACGACCAAGTTGTTTTGAGGCCCAACGTCAGCTGCTTGAACCTGCAGCAATGCCTAACGGCAAAGATGATGTGATGGTATTGATACATTAAGACAAAATCATTGAAAATAGTAGAACAGAAATTTGTCATGTTTTGTGGTAGTTTATATGTCTTTGAGGACTATAGCTTCTACAGTTGGAAACCAGTTTGGGTAATTCACGGGTTTTAAAGTATTTAAAAAATGATTTTATTGCTTTTATTGGCCAAGGTTGATAATTGCATCATTTAGGCCGGGAGAATATCGGGTTAGTCTTGAATCAAGCTCTTAACAATATTTTAGAAAGCTGGAAAGCATGCAAATCATATTTTTATTTGAAGCATATACAATTTCCTTCATCTATTTTGATAAAAAAAATCTATGATTCGGATAATGAATCGACTTTTTAAAGGCTGCTCTTTTAAATACAGTGTTTCTATGGGACGGTTGAAAGGTGCCGTGAGCTTCGACGTAAAATTGTTTCCTCATAGACACACATGTCTTTTATCGCCGCTTATATTATTATTGCTGTACTTACCTCCATACTGGTTTCATGCGGAGACTATTGTAGCAATAAATCTGTAAATTTTCTCGTTTTTCTGGCACGCAGGCGTGGTTATATTTATAGTTCAGCTCGTGTAAATACTTGACTCATAACGCAGCGTTTTGTTGACAATACTATATCCATTTGAAGTACTATAGCAATAGCAAATGTGTATTATGAAATATTGTAATTCTTGCTTTGTACAATATTTTAGAATAATAAATATCTTGTTTGATGGCCACTCTTTAACTATCTTGAATTGTTGTGTTGTTCAATATTTTAAGGAAAATGTCATATCTGTTAATCATGCTACTTAACGTATCTTGAAGCGTTGTGATGTGTATAATACTATGATAAATACAGTTATCTAGTCAGTGGTTGACCTTGGTTGATGGTGTTTCGTGTCGTCTTGTTTTGTAATTAATGTCGCACAGTTTAGTATAAAGGTATCTAATTGGTAACACCCAATGTATCGAGGTTGGACTCACTAAAAATAACTGTTTTGCTAAGCACATTTGCACCATCATTTGTAAAGTCATCGATCAGAGATTAAACTTCATCAATCAGCACTATAAAACGGTGTCCAATTTGTTAAATAATGCTGTTCCAGTAATGTAAATATACACTTTTCTAAACACTTCGTTGATATCACTTGTAAGCGTACTTCTTTCAAATGTATTAGGGTGAGTCATCAAAAATTCGTACACCTTGACTTGCGATTTGGTTGAGGGTGGAATGAAAGTTGTGATGTCATATATCATGAATACATGAGGCGTCGATCCTGGAGTGGGGCAGGGGGCAATCGGCCCCACCAATGAAGAATATGGGGGGCAAATATATCGATTTGCACCCCCCCCCGAATGATTTTGAACAACTTGAAAAATGCATAATATGTAATACATGGATTAGGTTTAAAAAGTATTGGAAGCGCACTATCACATTAAACTTTGCATAAAAATACATAAAAATATACAAAAATTGTCAAATATTTTGGCCGCGCTTAGCGCACCTAAAATCTGTATTGCAATTTTTGAATTTTTTCACGATTTTGTTCCCCATCCAAAACACGAAATCGACGACCACATGTCATTGATGTATCCAGGATATACCATGGCATGACGTAATAATCACATTCGATTTACAGTAAATTTTTTTGACATCAATGTGATCATTTTTTAATCTATTGTTAAACTGAGTGTTCTTAGCACCAGAACATGTACGGAATTTTTTTGATGAGCGGGGGGGGGGGGTAGGATATGTCAGCTGCACCCACTGGTGTCTTCTGGCAATTCGTGTTGTCTGTAGAAATGCTACGACCTACAATATCTGCATATTGATTGTGGATTGGCCGTGAAAAGCCGGTCACCCGTGTATGTGTTTGTGCAATATGTGTGTATTGTATGTATGTTTCTGTGCGTCAGGGCGTAAAGTAAAGTTCAAAAGTAATGGAACCAGGGACTTTTAGTGTTTCAACGAACTTTGACATCCCCGCCCCGCCCCAAGATTTTACGCCTGGCCCGCCCTTGATTGTGTGTTGTGTTTGCGTAATGTTCTGTGTGTGCATTTTTCTGTGTTGTTGTGAACTGTGTAGTACATTTCGCATCGTGTATAATATATTGAGCACTGGTGGCATATTGTGTGGAATATAAGACCCTAAAACATAAGAATGAAATATAGGCCGTGAAAGTTGAAACACACAATCAAAATGAATAAAGAAATAATATAAAGTAAAAGTAAAATAATTGAAATGAAATAACAAACTGTAATGTGGCTCTGTACGAATTTTTTGTTTGTTTAACCGAAAATATCATTTTGGCGAATTGAATACCTCTTTTATATATGTGAGTGTGTGTGTGTGTGTGTGTGTGTGTGTGTGTGTGGTGTGTGTGTGTGTGTGTGTTGTGATGTGTGTGTGTGTGTGTGTGTTGTGTGTGGTGTGTGTGTGTGTGTGTGTGTGTGTGTGTGTGTGTGTTGTGTGTGTGTGTGTGTGTGTGTGTGTGTGTGTGTGTGTGTGTTATTTTTTTTGGGGGGGGGGAGATTTTCTGTTGTCTGACTGTTTGAACTGTCATCATAATGTGTGCACAGAGCAACCGTCCCTTGGCGAGATGAATATTTTTTCTGACAAGTGATATATTGACTCAACGGCAACATACGCGCAACTATTATATCAAAAGTCATCGTGAATTCTTGTCGGCGCCATGCTTTCAGCGAACATTAAAGAAACTTTGTACAAAGGGCGTCTAAATTTAACCAACCGTTCTAAAACTTGAAATTCCATGACTTCTGTGCATGAATAGAAATGCATAAGTTTGTTCAAAGAAGGAAATACAAAATAATGGCGAAACCTGCAGTGCCAAATAAATGATTCAAATAGATATGTAATTGCATGAGCGCGTCTCAGATAAAGACGTAACACGTCACAAAATCTACAGGGCTTTAGTAAGTCCATATTGTTGGTAAGTTTTGATAGGGACAAACTTACACCATAATGTATCTTTCGGCGACACTGGAGGCTGTTGTGTAATGTTCCTAGACGATGCTTCTCAAACATATTCCTATTAGTTTTCAACAGGACGTGAATTAACAGGTGTAGCGTTATCTATGCTCTTCCTGATAATATAAGAGATATTCGCAAAATGGCGGCCCCCATGTCACACATATCTTTCGCCGCCCAAAGACATATGCAAGTTGGTGACACTGATGACGTCACTGTCACGTCGGGGGGAGGGTGTGATGACATGGATCACATCTGATCTAACACGTCGACCGGGATGCATGTCGGGTAGCAGAAGACGAACGAAAATATGTATCGGAGGGTATATAGAAAGTTGAGACGAAATCGACGCTCAAGTTGACGATGGTCATAGACTACAAATCCAGTGCTTGTTTGTCGTCCACGCGTTTGAACAAATTATACATTAGAGAGGCACAGATGCCGGGAGTTAGCTTGTGTCGCGCGGAAAAACACAGTGGGAACACATCTAATCGCCAGTTACTGTCCGGTAAGAATCAGTAAGTACTATTAACCGTCTCTGCATGCCAGGTTGTGTTCAGCTACATTACATCGGACATAGTTTTGGATGTGAACGACAATCGGTCACTTAATTTGTCGGAACAGATATACGGTACTTAGTTACTCGTCCTTGGTTCCTTGACCTGGGGTGGATGGAGGCATGCACAGTTCAACAACGAGAAAGTTCATGCCGCCCCACAGTCTTGTAAGTAATGGTTCAACCGTCTTAAACAGCTCAACATTTAGCAATGTGTGTCATCATGTACACTCGAGTGGCAAACTGCCGACGTTCCTGTTGTCAACAATCGAACAGAGTCGAGAGTGGCAAAATTTGCAGTTTCATTTCGGTTGAACCAAGTCAGCAAACTGTTACGAAGGGCAATGCAACTTATCATTTGTGACGGCCCTGATTTGAAAGATATACAGCTACTTGGTTGTTGGTGCTGGAGCTACTTGATGTTGTAACACAGGATAAAAACAATCCTAATAGTGAATCGTACCGCAACCGTCATATTGTACACGTACTCATCAACTTCGTGACAAAGTGCGACTTTGTGTAGTTAGCGCATTGGACAAAAACGATGAGTTATGGTTACAAAATTGTTCACTTAAATGTCGTAGGATTAAAGCGAAGTACTGCCACCAACAGTCATAAACAATCATTGAGACTAATTCGCCCTGAAAATTTAGTAACAACTGCCCCAAAGGAATCTAGTGATACGTAAGCACCTGACTTAAAACAGCCGAATCGACACCGGACAAAATATCGACACCCCGTGTTGAGAGCACGGACCTGATCGTTGAGTGGCTGCATGCATGCTGTGTTTGCTGTTGTTATATTCGTGGTGGTGTTGTTGTGTTTGGTGCGCTCCAAAGCAAAAGAAAGCGATGGAAAACAGCAAACTTCCTGACCACACGTGAACCCGTTGTGGCGAGTCGGAGATTGAACGCTCGATCCTCCGGTCAAAGATGGATATCCATAAATTCACGTGCTGCAT
>JZLH01S0171281.1:2233-14267 GCA_001188425.1 Eucidaris tribuloides | reverse complement strand
GACATTCAAAACAATGAAACTTGGAGAGACATCCAGAATTCCAAATCCAGCACATAAAGTGAATGGGGGGACGACCGCAATGAACACCACAATGCATCCAACCGTGTGATGATTTTAGGAACCTTCAAAATTTTCACATTTCCCTTTCTATCAGTCTGATTTTTCCCAAGCAGCTGCTCTCACCGACCCATCCCCCGTCAGGTTACTTTGACACTATAGAATACTAGTATATAGTATGCCTACACTATTTTGAAAGGGTATGCATAGAAAACCACACACACACACACACACACACACACACACACACACACACACACACACACACACACACACACACACCTCACACGCAGCACAAACGTACACATATATACATAGCATACAGTACACGCAGACACATCACAAATATGTACATGACACGCTCTTTATGAGCAAGTGCGTTTCTGACCCCCCCCCCCGCAAAATGATTTTGCTCATTACGCCACTTGCATCGAAAGTGTGAACAATAGTTTCTGAACAAAATATTTCATTGGCGCACTTCCTTCACTGTTATCAAAAACGGTCAAATGAAATTAAATCTTTTACACATCTGGCTACATAGAATTTTTCATCTTTTGAAAAATCAGTTTACGCTTGTTCACTCGAGTACTTTATGGATGTCTTCGAGGATTGCTTTAGACATTATGTTGAGTCCCTGGCTTCTTTATGGGCATCAAATTTTTGCTTTGAAAATGAAATCACGTGGATTATTTCACGGCAAACCCCCAGCTTTGATGGTATATTCACACAATTTAAAGAGAATACACAGTATGTTGATTAGCTTGCAGAAGCACAACATTTTTATAGCCAACTGCTTTCAAACCTCCTGTGAAGCAGATGGTATTCTAAAAATGTCACATAGTACAGGAGAGAGTACGTTGAAAAACAACACGAACACTCGCGTTTTGGACATATCTGTTTACACTCAATCCCCGACTGCTGACAAAGTACTACACAAGAAATCTATATGTGGGACTATGTTAATTGTTGCCATACACAGCTGCACATCGGAGCTTACTCCAGTCGGGTACTCAAACTGCCAATTCTCTGCAACTTTTTAATTGGCATATGAAGTGAATTAGTCCCCACAATTACAATGGCAAATGTAATTTACTCATCAGCTGGAAAATATTGGAATGTGAAATTTTTGATCAAAAGATTTTCATGCATCAACCAGTAGGCTGTGTGTTCTTCTTTAAGTGTTTGTTGCATAGAACATTCTTTTTAAATAATATCAATCAAAATAAGGAAAATGAAATGGAATTACTATACAGGCGTGTTTTTACCTGATCAAAATGAGAATATGAAACTGAAAATTCCATTTCATATGAATCTTAACGTTCCATTCCCATGATATCAGATAGACAGACTCCGGGGTAGAGTCCTTGTCACGACAAATTTGACAAATAATTATGACGAGTGAGTGGGAAAATATGTAAGGGAATTGATGGGAGGTATACAAAATAAAAAATTAGACCGGTGCGTCATGCTTTCAGCGTATAACGTCTTCGGGCGAGACGATATTTTTACAAGTGATATTATTTGAATCACAAAGACAGCCACCAGGCACAATGTCAACTAAACACCAAACGTCACCGCGAATTCTTTCCAGCCCCGCCCAGTAAAAGAAATTTATCAAAAGACGTCTATTCACTGCCTGTTCTGAAACTCAAAATTCCATGACTTCTGTGCATGAATAGAACCAGACTTAAGTCCAAAGAAGGAAATGGTAAAGTATGGCGAACCTGCTGTGCCAAACGGATGAATCAAGCAGACTTACTGCATGAGCGATCTCGATGAAGACGCTACACGTCACAAATCAACAACCTTATAGTTGGTCCATATTATTAGCATGTTTGGATAGAGACAAACCTTGTACACGTATTTTCAACTATATTAGAAGGCATACCTGCCATAATGTATCTTTCGGGTCACTGGAGCTATTATCGTAAGTAAGTGTTCACGGATTATCTTTGTCAAACGTAATTCCCATTAGTTTCAAACATGGACGTGATAACAGGTGTACGTTATCTGATCTTCCTCTGTATGGTGATATTCCAAAATGGCGGCCCCCATGTCACACATATCGTCGCCGCCCAAGACATATGCCAAGTAACTGATGACACTGATGACGTCACTGTCAACGTCGGGGATGATATCACGATGACATGCACATCTGATCTAACGTCGACCACGGATGCATTGTCGTGGTACAAAGACGATATCGTGATCGCCGAGGGTAATTCGATTGGAGACGAAAATCGCACTCGTTTGACGATGGTATCGACTACAGACAGTGCTTGTTTGTCGTCACGTTTGACAATTATTAACTTAGAGAGCACAGATGCAGGGAGTTACTTGTGTCGCAGAAATAACAACAGTGGGACAATTCAAGTCACAGTTACTCCGGTAGAATCAGTACTTACTCCGGTTAGTACTGTTACACCGTCTCCGCAAATGCCAGAGTGTTCAACTAACAATACATCGGACACAATTTTGGATGTAAACTACAGTGTCACTTTAATTTGTCGAACAGATATGAACAGCTACTCGGTTGGTTCCTTGAATTGGGTTGGGATGGAGGACGCACAGATTCACAACGAGGAAAGTTCATCCACTACTCTCGTTGTAGATAGTGAAACAGCCTTGAGGTCAACATTCAGATGTGTGTCATCATGTAACTCAAGTACTAACCCAGGGTGTATGCTGTCGGAAAGGGAACAGAGTCGAGAATGCAAAATTGAGTTTATTTCGGTCGAACCGAGACAGCAAAATGTAACAGAAGGGGGAAATGCAACTTTCACTTGTGACGTAAAATTAAAGGGATATACAGTTAAATGGTTTGTCAGAGCTGGAGCTACTGATGTTATACCACAGGATAGAATACAATCCAATATGAATCGTACCGAAACCGTCATATTGTACAACGTACCATCAACTATCGTGGCAGTGACTTGTGTAGTTAGACGCATTGGACAAAACGGGATTATGGTTACAAAATTTGTTACACTAAATGTCGTAGGATTTAACGAGAGTCACGCTACACCAGCCAACAGCATCGGGACTAATTCCATGACAAATATAGTAACAATTGCCCCAAAGAAATCTGTGAACGTAAGCACCTACTTAACGCGATCGACACCGGACAGAATATCGACACCCGCCTTGCTGAGCACGAACCTTATCATCGCAGTCGCCGTGTGTGGCGCTGTTGCTGTTGTTTTACTCGTCGTGGTGGTCGCGTGTCTTGTGCATCGGAGCAAACGGCGACGGAAGGAACAAACTGCCGCCATCAACCCGGTTTTGGCGTTCGGAGATTTGAACGGAGATACTCCGGTCAATTTGGATGTCCACTTCAACGTGTATGGTTCACAAGATGTCCCCGAGGATTCCGTTATGACGCCAGACAGGTTTCGCTATCAAAGTTCTAAAATTGTTAAGGGTCGTGGTCATGGTGATGAGGAGAGAGTGACGTCATTTTATCCGGGTAATGGTGATGTTGCGAAAGGGGATGAAGACGACGAACCAGGACGGAAACTGAGCTACTTTGTAGAGAATGACGTATATGTCTCTTACGACCAGTATCTGTAGCAGGGATTTGGTCATAATGATGAGAAGGAGGAGGATGGTGATGATGAGGAGGAGGAGGAGGACGAGAAGGGGAGGAGAATAAAGACAATTTTGATGAAGGTGAAACAGTATAGTTAAAATATTATGATTAAACTATGTTATGATGATGATGATGATGATGATGATGATGATGATGATGTTGATGATGATGATGATGATGACAACGACGACGAATACAACAACGGTGATGATGATGATGAGGATGATGACGACTACGACGATGATGATGGTGATGATTGTTATTATTGCCATCATCATCATTATTATTATCATCATTATCAGCAGCAGCAGCAGCGTCATCATCATCATCATCATCATCTTCATCATCATCATCATTTGGTATCATAGATGTGAGAATAAGTATTAATATTGTTGTTCTGTTGCTGCTTTTACTCAACGCTGACTCGAATGATGTTTGCCAGCAATCAGCCAAGAAAAATGGAAAATACAGTTTGCATAACTGGAAATTGGATGTGAAGAAGATACTTAGAAATAGACGTGGGGTTAGAAGCGCATTTCAGGAAATTCTCCCGCTTGTTTTCATCTATAACTTATCAAGTGGAGATGAGATGATAAAAAATTAACATATCACTCTTGCTCTCCTTTGTCCAGCTTTCGCACGATGTTTCGTAAAAACCTTAAGATTCGCGGTAACTAAAAAATTATTATTCCATTTCATGGTCTGAGTCTGTTCGGAAATGCAAGAAGCAAAAATTCCTTGTACTTCTTCCTATTTTCCCCGAAAATTTTATTTTGGTTTTCTCTAGTAGGGCGTGTCTTTTTTAGTATGTGAGAAGAAGAGTAGCGGATATCTTATCCTTCTAAGAATATCTTAATGATGTTTATACAATGTACATCTATAGTAGTAATAAAGATAGTATCACATGTTATGCTTCAGGGAAGTACCACGATTATATGAACCTTTGATGATGGCAGCAAAATGTAAGAATATGGCATTAACAAAATGAGTGCACTGCAAATTGGCAACAAAATGAAGAATATACTGCTGAATTAGCAATACAATCAAAATATACTTTTAAACTTGCAACAAAGTAGAAATTAATATTTTGCCATGTTTGTCAATGTTTGTTCTTTTCTTTACCTTCGATGGCATTCCAACTTAATAGCAAACCACGGATAATACATGGAAATCGATTATATACTGTAAATATAATTTCGTGTACAGGTTCACAATCCATTTTGTGGAAAATCTGATTGAATACTTTAAAATCCAGCAGGTAATGCAAATTTTCCAAAGGGATCATTGGGGCTTAAGTGCTTGTATCTCATAAATGCGCCAGGTTCTATGTATAGACACACTGTTAATCTCGTATACCCTCTCAGTGCTATTATAACAATATTCCAATAAAGTGTCATGTGATATTCTGAATGTGGTATACTGAAATCGTTAATCATCTGATTATAATTATTATTTACTTCATAGCTGAATTATCCTACCCTAATTTCGGAGACTATGATCATCTATGTGATGCACATTTCATGCAGGCGTCGTTATAGTTTTATCTATGATTTTATAATTTTAGATATACTCGATTATTTTAGCACAGGTGTTTCTTAAACATTTTGCCAATCGAATAATTCATGTATTAATACGGTTAAGCAACGCAAATTGTCATAGAAGTTATCACGACCAAGTGTTTGAGGCCCAACGTCACTGCTTGAACCTGCACAATGCCTAACGGCAAAGATGATGTGATGGTATTGATACATTAAGACAAATCATTGAAAATAAGTAGAACAGAAATTTGTCATGTTTTGTGGTAGTTTATATTCTTTGAGGACTATAGCTTCTACAGGTTGGAAACAAGTTGGGTAATTCAGGGTTTTAGTATTTAAAATGAGTTTTATTGCTTTATTGCAAGGTTGATATTGCATCATTTAGCCGGGAGAATATCGGGTTAGTCTTGAATCAAGGCTCTTAACATATTTTAGAGCTGGAAAGCATGCAAATCATATTTTTATTTGAAAGCATATACAATTTCCTTCATCTATTTTGATAAAAAAAAATCTATGATTCGGTTAATGAATCGGACGTTTTTAAAGCTGCTCTTTTAATACAGTGTTTCTATGGGACGGTGGAAAGGTGCCGTGAGACTTCGACGTATTGTTTCTCATAGACACACATGTCTTTTATCCGCTGCTTATATTTATATTGCTGTACTTACTCCATAGCTGGTTTATGCGGAGACTATTGGTAGCAATAAATCTGTAAATTTTCTCGTTTTTCTCACGCAGGCGTGGTTATATTTATAGTTCAGCTCGTGTAATATACTTGACCATAACGCAGGCGTTTTGTTGACAATACTATATCCATGTTGAAGTACTATAGCATAGCAAATGTGTATTATGAAATATTGTAATCTTGCTTGTACAATATTTTAGAATAATAAATATCTTGTTTTATGCCACTTAACTATCTTGAATGTTGTGTTGTTCAATATTTTAGGAAAATGTATATCTGTTAATATGCTACTTAACGTATCTTGAACGTTGTGATGTGTAAATACTATTGATAATACAGTTATCTAGGTCAGTGGTTGACTTGGTTGATGGTGTTTCGTGTCGTCTTGTTTTGTAATTAATTCGCACAGTTAGTATAAAGGTATCCTAATTGGTAACACCCATGTATCGAGGTTGGACTCACTAAAAATACTGTTTTGCTAAGCACATTTGCACCATCAATTTGTAAAGTCATGATCAGAGATTAACTTCATCAAATCACTATAAAACGGTGTCCAATTTGTAAATAATCTGTTCCAGTAATGTAAATATACATTTTCTAAACACTTCGTTGATATCACTTTGTAAGCGTACTTCTTTCAATGTATTAAAGTATCAATTCGTCACCTTGACTTGCGGTTTGGTTGGAGGTGGAATGAAGTTGTGATGTCATATCATGATACAGAGGCGTCGATCCTGGGAGTGGGGGGGCAGGGGGGCAATCGCCCCACCAATGAAAATATGGGGGGCAAATATATCGATTTGCCCCCCCCCCCGAATGATTTTGACAACTTGAAAAATGCATAATATGTAATACATGGATAGGTTTAAAAGGTATTGGAAAGCACTATACAACCATTAAACTTTGCATAAAAATACCATAAAATATACAAAATTGTCAAATATTTTGGCGCGCTTAGCGCACAAAATTCTGTATTGCAATTTTTGAATTTTTTCACTTTTGTTCCCCCAATCCAAAACACGGATCGACGCCCCTGTCATGATGTATCCAGGATATACCATGGCATGACGTAATATCACATCGATTTCAGTAATTTTTGACATCATGTGATCAATTTTTTAATCTATTGTTAAACTGAGTGTTCTTGACCAGAACATGTACGGGAATTTTTTTGATGGAGGGGGGGGGGGGGGTAGGATAGTCACTGCACCACACTGGTGTCTTCTGCAATTCGTGTTGTCTGTAAGAAATGTAGGCCTACATTATCTGCATTTGATTGTGGATTGGCGTGAAAGCCGGTCACCGTGTATGTGTTTGTGCATATGTGTGTATTTATGTATGTTCTGTGCGTCAGGGGCGTAAAGTAAAGTTTCAAAGTAATGGAACGGGACTTTTAGTGTTTTCACGAACTTTGACATCCCCCCCCAAGATTTACCCTGGCGCCGCCCTTGATGTGTGTGTGTTTGCGTATGTTCTGTGTGTGCATTTTCTGTGTGTGTGACTGTGTAGTACATTCGCATGTGTATAATATATGCACTGGTGCATATTGTGTGGAAATAAGACCTAAAAACATAAGAATGAAATAATAGCGTGAAATGAAACACAAAATCAAATGAATAAAGAAAATAATATAAAGTAACGTAAAATAATTGAAATGAAATAAACAAACGTGTAATGTGGCTCCTGTACGATTTTTTTGTTGTTTAACCGAAAATAGTCATTTTTGGCCGAATTGAATACGCTCTTTTATATATGTGAGTGTGTGTGTGTGTGTGTGTGTGTGTGTGTGTGTGTGTGTGTGTGTGTGTGTGTGTGTGTGTGTGTGTGTGTGTGTGTGTGTGTGTGTGTGTGTGTGTGTGTGTGTGTGTGTGTGTGTGTGTGTGTGTGTGTGTGTGTGTGTGTGTGTGTGTGTGTGTGTGTGTGTGTGTATTTTTTTGGGGGGGGGAGAGTTTTTCTGTTTGTCTGACTGTTTGACTGCATCATATGTGTGCACAGAGCATACCGTCCTTGGGCGAGATGATATTTTTTCTGACAAGTGATATTATTTGACTCACGGCACAACGCCAACTATTATATCAAAAGTCATCGTGAATTCTTGTCGGCGCCATGCTTCACAACATTAAAGAACTTTGACAAAGGGCGTCTATTTACCACCCGTTCTAAAACTTGAAATTCCATGACTTCTGTGCATGAATAGAATCATAGTTTGTTCAAAGAAGGAAATACAAAAGTCTGGCGAACCTGCTGTGCCAAATAAATGATTCAAATAGATATGTATTGCATGAGCGCTCTCAATAAAGACGTAACACGTCACAAATCTACAGGGCTTTAGTAAGTCCATATTGTTGGTATGTTTTGATAGGGACAAACCTATACCCACCATAATGTATCTTTCGGGACACTGGAGCTGTTGTTGTAATGTTCCTAGACGATCTTTCTCAAACATATTCCTATTAGTTTCAAACATGGACGTGATAACAGGTGTACGTTATCTGATGCTCTTCCTGTGTATGACGATATTCCAAAATGGCGGCCCCCATGTCACACATATCTTCGCCGCCCAAGACATATGCCAAGTAACTGATGACACTGATGACGTCACTGTCAACGTCGGGGATGATATCACGATGACATGCACATCTGATCTAACGTCGACCACGGATGCATTGTCGTGGTACAAAGACGATATCGTGATCGCCGAGGGTAATTCGATTGGAGACGAAAATCGCACTCGTTTGACGATGGTATCGACTACAATCAGTGCTTGTTTGTCGTCACGTTTGACAATTATTAACTTAGAGAGCACAGATGCAGGGAGTTACTTGTGTCGCGGAAATAACAACAGTGGGACAATTCAAGTCGCAGTTACTCCGGTAGAATCAGTAAGTACTATTACACCGTCTCTGCAAATGCCAGTGTGTTCAGCTAACATTACATCGGACATAGTTTTGGATGTGAACGACAATGTCACTTTAATTTGTCGAACAGATACGACTAGTTACTCGGTTGGTTCCTTGAACTGGGTTGGGATGGAGGATGCACAGATTCACAACGAGGAAAGTTCATCCACCAGTCTTGTAGTAAATGGTTCAACCGTCTTACAGTCAACATTTAGATGTGTGTCATCATGTAACTCGAGTGGAAACCCGACGTGTCTGTTGTCACAATCGGAACAGAGTCGAGAGTGCAAAATTGAGTTTATTTCGGTTGAACCAAGTCAGCAAACTGTTACAGAAGGGGGCAATGCAACTTTCACTTGTGACGTGAATTTGAAGGGATATACAGCTACTTGGTTTGTTGGTGCTGGAGCTACTGATGTTGTAACACAGGATAAAATACAATCCAATATGAATCGTACCGAAACCGTCATATTGTACAACGTACCATCAACTATCGTGACAGTGACTTGTGTAGTTAGACGCATTGGACAAAACGAGATTATGGTTACAAAATTTGTTACACTAAATGTCGTAGGATTAAACGAGAGTCCTGCCACACCAGCTAACAACATTGAGACTAATTCCCTGACAAATTTAGTAACAACTGCCCCAAAGAAATCTGTGAACGTAAGCACCTACTTAAAGCGATCGACACCGGACAAAATATCGACACCCGTGTTGAGCACGAACCTGATCGTTGCAGTGGCTGCATCATGTGGTGCTTTTGCTGTTGTTATATTCGTGGTGGTGGTTGTGTGTTTGGTGCGTCAAAGCAAAAAGCGATGGAAACAGCAAACTTCCTCCACAAACCCGGTTGTGGCGATCGGAGATTTGAACGTCGATCCTCCGGTCAAGATGGATATCCATTTCAGTGCTCATGGTTTACATGACATTCCCGAGGATTCCGTGATGACACCACACAGATTTCGCCTTTATAGTTCCGAGATTTTTAAGACTAGTGGACAAGAGTGACGTCGTTTTTTTTTCCCGGTGATGATGCTGTTTTGAAAGGAGATGAAGACGGCGAACCGGGACGGAAACTAAACTACTTTATAGAGAATGATGTATATGTCTCTTACGACTAGTGTGTTTAGAGGAGGGAGAGGAGGAGGAGGAGGAGGGGGAGGGAGAGAAGAAGATGAGTATGATGAAGATGAAGTAGTAGTAGTAGTAGTAGTAGTAGTAGTAGTAGTAGTAGTAGTAGTAAGTAGTAGTAGTAGTAAGGATAGTGGTAGTAGTAGTAGTATATTACACGATCTTGAATTACTCTGGGTTATGTTGCAATCATCTAGCACAGTTCACCTACCATCAAGGGATATTTTTGCCTTTGTACTCTATCCTCCCCCTTGCTTTCCGCTCAATGGTCGATCACATCCGTGCACATTTATGATAATCCCGCCTTTATTATCATGAAAGACTGTTCCTTTGCTATAATCAAGGCTAATTGAATAATTTAATGCATTTTGGGGGTGACAATCAAATATCACCCATCTTTTATCAATTTTTTTTTATTAGTGGTAGCCAGCAAAACGGTAAACAATGCTTTATAATCGGAAATTGGATGCACAGAAGATGACAAATAATTCTTCTGCTAGAAATGGGTGTGCAGCCGTGTAACTGTTTCGGGGGATTATTTCATGTCTTTTCATCTCTTTTGTTTGTTTATTTATTTTTTAAATCATAAATGAAAAGATGAAGTACCCTAAAGCTAGTTGATCCCCTTTTCCCAGCTTTTGCATAATTTTCAGTATAATTTAGTTCTATGTCGTCTTTAAATATTATTGTCCACTTAACAGTCTAAGTCCATTCGGAAGTGCAAGAAGCAAAAATTCCTTAAACATAATTCTGTTTTCAGAAATCAATCATTTACCTTTTCTCTGTTCATGTGTTTGAGATATGAGGGATTTTAATTTCATTGAACATACAACCACCTTCTCTATTGTACATATATGCACTGGCGTACAGATGGGGGTTTGGGGGTGCGCTTGATCCCCAAATGAAATTTGATCATGAGTCATAGAGGCTTATAATTAACCTTTGCACGCAATCTTGCACATTCGTACAATTAAATTCAACAACCGTAATAATTAGTTTTCTCTTTTACATTTGTACAAGAAAAGCTAACAAATGGCCATAATGCTTAAGCAACATCTACAGAATAATTACCAGTATCAATGGTGCAACAAGGAAAGCAAGATTTGAATAAAATATCAAAAAAACAATCGTCATTATTATCCCTTCAGAAGTGATTCAGCATGCAAAGAGTTAATAAATGTCTTTTTTCATTCATGAATTGATACAGATTTCGTAAATTTTGTATTTTATAATATTTTCCATAACTATTACTATATATATATCCATGTGAGCAGAACCGTTTATGACACGCAGTCCTTACATTGACTCCCTGATGGCATGTAAACATGATACAGACAAATTTTGCAATCTATGTATCAAAATGATCACAATATTATTTTCCCCACTGGGATCGATATTTTGCATAAGTATTTGTACAACTGTGACTGTTCATTAAGTGAGCTAAATACTGAGTACAACAATAGTACGGGGTATGCTTTAGTTTAATTCCAAGACTCGTTTCGTTCCTGTTTCTTACACAAGCCAACAAATTTACTTCTGAAGTAGATGAAGAGATGAATCATCTCTTCGCATCACCCAGTTAGACGAGGATCACAGAACATTATAAGAGGAATTTAGTTATACCATGTATCATTAGAAATTTGTTCATTTCTTGAACAGTACATCAAAATATCATTGATCCACTTTTGATTGTGTAACGAGTCGAATATCAGAGATCTTGTCAAATATAATTATATAGTGGTACCGTCGTTATGAAAAGTCTTGACTTTATCGTAAGTTTCCTTGTAAAGTACCCTCTCCATGGATGGCGTATGAAATGTTTCAGAAATCATAATACACAAAACAGTGGACAGTGGATAATTATGTTTGGTAATCACGTTGCGCTCGCTTAAGGCGCCGTCACACTATGACGAATTGGCATTGCGTACCGCGAACGAATTGAAAAATTCCAAATACGCACAGCATTCCCAGCGAATTAATTCCGTATGGGTGAATTCAACCGAATCCAACGTACTGACAGCGAATCAAAACGAATAAAAATCGTCTCCATCACCATTTCATAACTTATCACTAACTTACAGACAGCGATCTCTAATCGAACGACTAACGAGCTTTGCGTACGCTACGCGTA
>JZLH01S0171254.1:129376-145923 GCA_001188425.1 Eucidaris tribuloides | reverse complement strand
CTGCACCAAATGCACATAAAGTCCAAAGAGGTCTAAATCCTCTGGCATGTTAAGAGTTAATAAGTGCAGCACATCTAGTGCAAATTTAAAGGGTAAGGCAAGCTGGTTCTTTCACATCCTTAGACTTACATGTATATACATTGAATGTTAAGCAGGGTAGTGAATGTGGTGGGAAATTGACGCTCAAATTCTTCTCCCTTATTTTTGAAGGTGAATGTGAAGTCGCTTGAAGATGTCGTTAGGAAATACCTCAAGCTGGCTGAGGACAAGACGGATGAGGCAAGGAAGGCATCGGAGTTGGTGGTCGTTGATGTCGATGATCTGGACAACTTGACAACTCCGGAGAGGTAAAAAAAAGTTGCATGCTTCTTACCTGTGAACATTCACAGTCATAAGATGTCCATGGGTATTTCTGTAACTAAATTTCAAGAAATTTACATGCCAGTGTGGAGTTAAATATGTAAATTCACATTTCATGATGTAATATATGTAGGCCTACAGTACTAAGATTGAAAATTGAAAGTTGTTATAGATTGGCAATTATGCACATTATAATCATTGAACTGATCTTAAAGAAGGAAAACTAACTTGAAAGCGGAAACCGTGCATTTGCAGTTTGCATGAAGCATATCTCGGGGCCTGGGTTCGTAGAGAATGTGTGTTTTACTGAAATCAAATCGTCTCCATTTGCATTGGGTTAACATACCCCCCGTTTTTTGGCGGGGGGGGGGAGGGGTAGGTGGCGGGATCAGCTTTGTCATTTTTAATGTCATTTTTCTCTGTGAATGATATGAAGAAGAATTGATTCAAACTCAGTTGTGTATTTTGAACATTAAAGTCTGCACGTTTGGAATAGAGGTAACGAGTGACAAAGTATCAAATTAGATGAAAAAGATATGTTCCCTAATTCCCTCTGTTTTGTGTTCTTCATTATCAGTCTTTTACTGAGTGCAGTCAGCGGTGAGGATGCCCAAGCCAGAACTGATCGGGTTGTTCTGATTCCCTGGGTCAAGTTCCTGTGGGAGTCCTACCGCCAGTGCCTGGACCTCCTTAGAAATAACAATCGTCTGGAGAAACTCTACCAGGATGTGGCTCAAGATGGTACGTGAGCATTGCAGATTAATGTGATGTAGACAAGCTTTATTTCTACCAACTGCAGTAACTTGCAGCACTCATAAATTAGGGAAATGGGTGGTGTCATTTAAGATTGTGTGCCAAGATACTAATATGTACTAAACTCAGAGCAAGTACCATTTAGCGCTACATAACAGAATTACACACGAACTACAGGACTGACAGTCCATGCAAGTATTCCAACTTTTCTCCGCTGCCTTCACAGAGTAAAAAAGAAAAAAAAAGATCAGATTTTGTAACTGTTATTAATTACACGTACTCTTATTACTTGATTCTTTGTGTAGCATCTGCTGTGATGCGAAGATAATCAAATTTTACGTAATGTATATTCTGCAGTCTTTGCGATCTAAAATACATTTAAATCAAGTGTGGTAACAGCAAGACACTACGCCATTAAGCTGCCATTCATTAGTTGTGCCAATATCTTTCACAAGTGGGCTGGACTGGGGATGCCGTTTCCCCTTGAGTGTAGCTTGCTCTATTTCATTTGGTGTAACTCAGATATTTCACATTTGATATCTAAATTTTCTGGAAAGAAAAAAATACAGTCAGTGCATAAATTGCTTTTTATGTCACAAATATAGTTTTGCAAGTTATTCGTTTTTGTGCTTTCTTTTACAGCTTTTCGGTTCTGTCAAAAGTATCAGAGGAAAACAGAGTTCCGCAAACTGTGTGACAACGTAAGTTATTCTCAGCTGCTGCATGCTTCATAATTATAATGAGATGAAAAAATTTTACTACTTGTACTATAACCCACTCAATTTAGAATGTACTCTACTGTTAGTTACTAATTGACTATCATTTATCTTGTTAAATCACAGAAAAATGATAAGAGTAATCTCAGTCTATTCACTATTCTAGCTACAAAACTTGTCAGTTTCAAATATGGTTTGCCCAAAATGTTCACAGTGTTCTTTGGGTTTGTTTGATAGATCTCTCATCATGTAATCATATCCTTTCTGAAATCTAGTCAAATTAAATTCAAGGCAATGAATTATCAGGGTTTTCTTATCTTAACATTAATTTCAAACTGTTTCATAGTACAGTGCACTCTTGTTAGAAAGAAGTACTTAGGACACATGAAATTGTTTCTTTATAATGAAATTTCTTTATATCAGGGTTGCAAAAACAATAGAGTGTAAAGTAAATCGAAGATATGGGACCAGAGATGTTACTTCTTTATAATGGAAGTTTGGTATATCAGTGTTTTTTATAATGAGAGTGCACTATATGTTCATCACGGACAGTTTGTTTTCGCATTGCCTATCAATCCTCTTTGCCATTGTAGTTGCGCAATCACCTGAATCTGATAGAGAAGCATCAGAACCAGTCAACTTCCATCAACCTGAACAATGCTGAGAGCCAACAGATGCACCTTGACACGCGTCTCTTTCAACTGGACACCGCTATCAGCATGGAGCTCTGGCAGGTAAGAGTGGACTTGACCCCTTGGGGATGACGTGCTTGTACTGAAGTCCAGTACATCGCACACTCTCGACAGTTGGTTTCCACAGTATAAATGAAGAAAACCAGTCTCTGGTTTGAGATATCGTGGGCTTCTGTACAAGTGTGTCATTCCCAAGCGTTAATCAGAAATAGTAGAAATTATTGTTCCTGTAGTATACATAGTACACCATGTCAGATAGACGTTGTTTCGTTGTTTTACACCATGTCAGATAAAAGTTGTTCTGTTGTTTTAAATCATTGTGGGATAAAAAAATCCACATATTGAACCATGCAGAAATGGTTAATTAGAATATCATGTACATGAGACAAGGTATTCCAATAACTGATTTTGATATTCTTGCTAGTTTATTGGTAGGTGGTATACATCCATGTAGTCTAGACTCCATTTTGTGAAATATCATGCCTAAAACATTGATTTTCATCAACCTAAAATTACCCCAAATATAAATCAGAAACCCTACAAAACCCTAGTTCCAACTGTTACCCCAAATTTACACTCTTATTCTAATCCTAAACCTCAAAATCCTGACTTGCCAATAGACTTGAAAACCAATGGCATGATTGGAAGCACTTGAAAATGTCTGAGTTAAAACATATAACAGCAAATAATAATCTTTCGGTTTCAGGTGATGAAGCAAAACTATCACTTAGTCGGTGATATGAATGTATACGCTATATTTCCTCAGCTTCGCTGCGGAAAGAAAGCTGCATCCAGATCACCTTGGAAGTGATAGTTTGTCTCATTAACTTCTCCAACAGTAATTTGTTTAACTTGTGTAGACCAATAACAATACCTTCTTTCTTTTGTCATTATAGGAGGCTTACAAGGCCGTGGAGGACATCCATAACCTGATGGGGCGTTCCAAGAAGCCTCCCAAACCTCAGATGATGGCCAACTACTACCACAAGCTTGGCCTGGTGTTCTGGAAGTCAGGTAACGGCCTCTTCCATGCCTGTGCCTTGCATCGTCTCCTGCAGCTGTCCAGGGAACACAGGAAGAATCTCACCCAGGATGAAATTCAGAAGTGAGTTACACAGCAATGGTCTCTTTATTGTTGTTACAGTTTACTCGTCCACTTGTTTCTTTCATGCCTTATGAAGTATTATTTATGTATTTCACGACTTACAAATCACAAAATTTTCACTTCCTGACAGGGCCCTGGGAACGATTTTTCGCCGGGGTGCTGATATAATATCTTTCTATCTATCTATCTATCTATCTATCTATCTATCTATCTATCTATCTATCTATCTATCTATCTATCTATCGATCGATCGATCGATCTATTTATCTTATCTATCTATCTATCTATCTATCTATCTATCTATCTATCTATCTATCTATCTATCAATCTATATTTATCTATCTATCTATTATCATATCTATTATCATAATCATAATTACTCACTTCTTCTCTTCTTTCTTTGTTCTTTTCTTTTTTTCTGTAAGTCATTATGACGAAGAGGTGTGTTTTCGCCGTCACTGGTTCGCGTGAGTGGTTTGTGCATCAGTTGAGATAGTAAAATAGTTTAGAGAAGTTGTAAAGCAAGCTACCTTGCATAAGCCGCATAAATATAGGGATCATGCCTCCATGCAGACAGTGTTGATTAAAGTGGCTTTAGGCTTGAAAAATTATTAGCAATACTTTGTAGCATCTTGTTTCTTTTGGCCCCTACAAAATAATGACAAATTCTTAAAACGTAATGCAGAATATGCTTTAAAAAATAAGCACAATGGCCACTACAAACGCACGCCAGTAACCAGATTTCAATTTTTATTTTTATATTTTTTTTTTGGGGGGGGGGCGAGGCATTCGTTAAAAAGATCCTATGTGAAAGCGAGCCTGTGCGAGGGTTACGAAAGCGACGAGCAGGGGGGAGGTTCTGTGGAAGTGTGGAATCGCCCAGGCTATACGCGGCAGTATGATTTTCTCTCAAATAGCAAACAGCATATATACATGTCGTTTTCAGTGGATGGTGTTTTACCATGTGCTTGATTGCAACAGAACATAAGTCACTGAGATGAAAAAGACCTAAACTGAGCAAACGCATATTAATTCTACTTGGCCTTTGTCCCACTCACGTGGCGTAACCAGGTTTTTCATATGGGGGGGGCGGGAGGGGCAGACATGGGAGACCGCAGCTAAGCGAAGGAACGAGTTGGGATAGCTTTGGGGAGGGGTCTGAGATAGTGGTTTTTTCCCTCCCAGGGTAAGAAAAATGCATTCTCCACCTTTGAAAATCTATATTGTTGGCTCCCTGCTTTTAGTGACAAATCAATCTGAATATTTCAATGCCCATTTTCAATTCTTATTCTGGCTAATTAAACAAATAACTATTAGCATTTTTACATTAAAAATATAAAAGTACTATACTTTTAATTAGCAAGATTAATTATAATATTTATGGCGTATTATTTAGACATCATTTTTTTCTTTTCTTTCTTTCTTATTTTTTTTTTTTTGGGGGGGGGGGGAGTACCATTCTATTTGTCACAATATCTAATTAATGCAGAAATAAACCACATATTGTAGACCTATATACTGGAAGAAGTAAGCAAATTCCGTATGTGGAGTGGCGAGTGAGGATCACGCCCTAAAGCAGAACGTGACATTTTTTTCTTACTTGTACCCCGTACTAAAAAGCTTGAAAAAATGTAAAATTCTTAAAAACGGCCCGAAAAATTTGACATTTTTCTTACTTTTGCCCTCCCCCCCCCACCAACCAAAAATTTTGATAAATTGAATCATTTTAAAATCGTCATGCAAGAATAGTGGCATTAGGCATTACTAAGACATTGAACCATTACCAATATTTAATTTGCGGCACGACCTGCTGCGAAACAATACCAGCCTATATTGCACAGTTTGCGCGCGGGTAGCACGCTGAAATTTTGACATTTAGTACACTCCAATGAAATATTGCCCCTCCCCCCGCCATACTGAAAATGGGATTGACGGCACCCGTTCGTGTGTGCCGTGATTTTCCTGTGACTTTCATTTTGTTTTTTTTACGAAGCTGACCTTTGATTGCCCACGTGGGAACACTCCCCCCCCCGACCCCCCCCCCCCCCCCCCCCCCCCCCCCCCCCCCCCCCGCGCTGGTTATGGGCCTGAAACATTAAACATGTTACAAGTATTACATTTGCGGCTTGCGTCGCGAAAAAAATTCTGTTCGCCGCTAACACTTGCAATTTTGCAAGCGGATGCGCAGCCTGGAAATAGGGACAGTTTTTTTTTCCCCGCCACTAATATTGGGCATAAACATGTTGTTTTGGCCCCCAACCCACCCCCCCCCACTAAAAAATGACAATATCTGTACTAAAAGCTCGTGCAAAGGCTCTTAAAAAAAAATAAAGCTTACACAGTGTCCATTTTTTCCGCTTTTTGCGAACAAAATTGTCAGGCAAATATATTACTGCAGTTTTGCCGCGCAGAGCGCCGCCCGAAAATTTGGACACCTTTTATTACTTCGGCCTCCTTCAAAAATTGAAAAATTCTCAAAACATAATGCAAGATATAGGTTTTGAAAAGTACTGCAAGTGCAGTACAAAACGCATTGAACTTTCGCAATATTAATTTGTGCGCGCGCCTTCACGCCAAAAATTGCTCTCAGGAGAATTGGAGCGCCTCGAAAGATGTAGACATTTAATTATTATGCCAGTGAAAATATGGGCAAACATTATTGTTGTTTGTCCCCTCCAGCCCCCCCCCCCCCGAAAAAAACCCAACCCTGACAAATGTAAATATCTCTGTTAAAGAGCGATGCAAGGCACTAAAACAAATGAAACTTAAACCCACCAGTTCTTTCAATTTTCGGCGCGCTTGCGCAAGCCTTACCATGTAATTTTCCGCGCGAAGGTGCACCTGTGACATTTTATATGCCACACCTATGAAAATATGGGGCAAACACAATGCGATTTTGCCCCCACCCCCAAAAAAACTACAAATGAAAAGAATGTGATGTTTTAAAAAAATCCCGCAAGGGACTACAAAACAATTTAAACTTACAAAAAAATTTCAATTTTGCGCGCTTTGCGCAGGTCCGAGGAGAAAAATTGTTAGCATATAGAATAATTATTGCAATTTTTCGCGTGCGGACGTTCGCGCGGGTGCACTCAAGTCGCTGCTTGAAATGAATGGACTGAATTAATGGGAAGAAAATTGATGCCAGTTTATTGAAACTCGCCCCAATGAAAAATAAAAAAAAATATTGTCTTTTTGTGGGCCAATAACGATATTGGTTTTTGTTCCCTCCCCTCCCCCCCCCCCCCCCCCAAAAAAAATAAACCACGAAGACTAATTGTAAAATTATTTTATTTGAAAATAGTACGTGCAAAGCACCAAAACAAATTAAACTTGCATATGCACACAAATTGCAACCAATGGTTCAATTTTTTGCGCTGCTGCGAGAAAATTGTTAGCATATAATTGCGCACGAAGCGCTGCCGAAAACTGGACATCTTTTCGTTTTGCCCCCCTTCCCAAAATTGACAAATTTCTTAAAACGTAATGCAAAAATACGCTTTGCGTGAGCCTGCTTTTGAATTTGCGTGCGAAGCGCGCCGAAAATTGTGCCATTTTATTAACTCATCGATGAAAATATTGGGCAAACATAATTGTCCCTCCTCCCCTCAAAAAAAAAAACCTGACAAATTGCAAAATCTATGTTTAAAAAGCAGCGCAAGGCACTACAAAACCATTTAATTTTTCACATTTTTCCTACTTTTACCTCCCCTCCTCTAAAATAAATGACAAATTGAAAAGTTCTTAAAACGTATGGTATACACCAATAAGAATCAGATTTTCTTTTCCTAAACCGAACTTGTTTGTAAACGGGTCAATCCACGTCAAATCAACCAAGGGTGTCACCCGACCCCCTTCAATTTTTTTTAAACTCGCACCAAATGTTCCCCCACATGTCTGACGGAAAACTCTGAAATATTTTGCCCCAAGGTCATGCGGTTGCTAAGATATGGCCACTCCTAGCAACCAATGCACTCTCAAACAATTGGGCTTAACCAAATTTAGCAATTTTTGATGAGCTGCTGTAGCTAAAGAAGACAAGCTGGAGTATTCATTGTCTGGAAATGGAAAGAACTTCATGTTTTTTACAGGGAAAATGTATTATCACTCAGATTTGACCTTCGGCTAGTGCACAGGAGGTCACCAAAAATGGCCTTAAGTGTCAAGATCAAGTTTTTTGGAGCATGTTTGGAGGCTCATAGCTACAACATTGAAATAGCTTAGGACCCAATATCATGTCCAATGAAAGACCTTCACTTGCTTAAGACACTTCCCAAAAATCAGCATGATTGTGCGAGTCGTTTTGACACAGCGCGCCCGCGAATTTTGACTTTCTCCAAAATCAACCAAGTTCAAGGTCATTTTTCACCCTTTGTCCCACCTAGTAGCAACACCAATTTTTGTGTATTGATAGACATTTATCGATATTTTCAAGTGTCACCAAAGAAATTTTGCTACCGAAATGTTTAATGCCTAATTAACACTGTCGAAAATGGCTGTGAACACCATGAAATTGATAGTCTGCGTTCTAGACTGTTCTTTGTTTTTCTCCTTAGAGCACCAGTCTAGAAGCTTAGACTAGATTTGAGTCTAGAAATTTAGACTACATTGTAGCAAACTCACATTCACATCACTCTGATCAAGGAATAAACTTGGACCGTCAATTTAGGGGGAGGGGAAATAAAAAGAACAGTCTATGAACTAAGACTATGAAATTGAGCCAATACTGAAAAAAAAATGTGATGCTTTGATTTCAGTTTCATAGCCTTGTTCACAGACTGCTTTTTTTATTTGCCCTACCCCAAAGAGACCCAACCTTTATTCTCAAGGCAGAGTGATCATGAACTGTGAGTTTGCTACCATGTAGTTGAAATTTCTAGACTAAAATCTAGTCTAAGCTTCCAGACTGCTGCTCTAAGGAGAAAAACAACGAACAGTCTAGAATGCAGACTATCAATTTCATGGTGTTTACAGCCATTTTTAACTGTGTTAATCAGGCGTTATACATTTCGGTAACAAAATTTCTTTGGTGACACTTGAAAATATAGATAAATGTCTATCAATACACAAGAATTGGTGATGCTACTAGGTGGGACAAGGGGCAAAAAATGATCTTGAACTTGGTTGATTTTGGAAAAAGTCAAAATTCGGGGGTGCACTGTGTGAAAACGACTCACAAAATCACGCTGATTTTTGGTAGGTGTCTCGAGCAAGTGAAGGTCTTTCAGTGGACAGGATATTGGGTCCTAAGCTATTTTAATGTTGTAGCTATGAGCCTCCAAACATGTTCCAAAAAACTTGATCTTAACACTTAAGGCCATTTTTGGTGACTTCCTGTGCACTAACCAAAGGTCAAATCTGAGTGATAATACATTTTCCGTGTAAAGGACATGAAGTTCTTTCCATTTCTAGACAATGAATACTCCAGCTTGTCTACTCTGGGTACAGCAGCTAATCAAATATTGCTAAATTTGGTAAAGCCCAATTGTTTGAGTGTGCATTGGTTGCTAGGTGTGGCCATATCTTAGCAACCATATGACCTTGGGGCAAAATATTTTAGAAATTTCCATCAGACACTTGGGGGAACATTTGGTGTGAGTTTTAACAAAATTCAAGGGGGTCGGGTGACAAATTATCTGAAAATTGGTTGATTTGACGTGGATTGACCCAAACATCATTTTATGCCATAGTAATACAATGTATTTAACTTAGAATCAAATAAAAATTCGCCGAAAACATACACTTTCTGAAATTTTTTAACATTTTAAGATTCAGAGGAAATGCAATCTGCTCCTGACAGGGCCCTAGGTGAACGATTTTTCTCGCCGGAAGGGTGCTGATAAAATATTTTCTATTCTATCTATCTATCTATCTATCTATCTATTCTATCTATCTATCTATCTATCTATCTATCTATCTATCGATCGATGCGATCGCATCTGATTATTCTTATCTATCTATCTATCTATCTATCTATCTATCTATCTATCTATTATCTATCTATCAATTCGTATATTTATTCTATCTATTATCATATCTATTATCATAAATTTACTACCACTTCTTCTCCTTCTTTCTTTTTCTTTTTTTTTTTTCTGTAAGTCATTATGCGAAGAGGTGTGTTTTCCCGTTCCTGTTCGCCTGAGTGGTTTGGCATCATGTGAGATTAAAATAGTTTAGAGAAGTTGTAGCAAGCTACCTGTGCATGCCCAATAATATATAGGATCATCCTCCATGCAGAAGTGTTGATAAAGTGGCTTTAGTGCTTGAAAAATTGATTAGCATACTTTGTACATCTTGGTTTCTTTTGCCCCCTACAAAATAATGACAATTCTTAAACGTTAATGCAGAATATGTTATTAAAAAATAGCACAAGGCCACTACAAACCACGCCAGTAACCAGATTTCAGATTTTTATTTTTATATTTTTTTTTGGGGGGAGGGGCGAGGTCATTCGTTAAAAAGATCTATGTGAACGCGACCTGGTGCGAGTGTTACGAGAGCGACGAGCGGGGGGAGGTTCTGTGGAGTGTGGAATCCCCAGGCTAGTACGCGGCAGTATGATTTTCTCTCAAATAGCAAACCAGCATATATCATGTCGTTCAGTGGATGGTGTTTTACATGTGCTTGATTCGAACGAAGCATAAGTCACTGAGATGAAAAAGACCTAACGTGACAAACGCATTTAATTTCTACTTGCGCCTTTGTCCCACTTCCACTGGCGTAACCAGGATTTTTCATATGGGGGGGGCGGGAGGGCAGACATGGAGGACCGCAGCTAAGCGAAGGAACGAGTTGGGATAGCTTTGGGGAGGTCTGAGATTAGTGGTTTTTTCCCTCCCAGCGTGTAAGAAAATGCATTCTCACCTTTTTGAAAATCTATATTGTTGGCTCCCTGTTTTAGTGCACAAATCAATCTGAATATTCAATGGCCAATTTTCAATTCTTATTCTGGCTAATTAACAAATAACTATTAGCATTTTTACCTTAAAAATATAAAAGTACTACTTTTAATTAGCAAGATATTATAATTTTATGCGTTATTTATATTAGACATCTTTTTTCGTTTTCTTTCTTTCTTATTTTTTTTTTTTTGGGGGGGGGGGAGTACCTTCTATTGTCACAATATCTAATTAATGCCAGAAATAACCACATATTGTAGACCTATATACTGGAAGAGTAGCAAATTCGTATGTGGAGTGGTCGAGTGAGGATCACCCCTAAAGCAGAACGTGACATTTTTCTTACTTGTACCCCTACTAAAAAGCTTGAAAAAAATGTAAATTCTTAAAACGCGCCCGAAAAATTTGACATTTTTTCTTACTTTTGGCCCTCCCCCCCCCACCAACCAAAATTGCATAAATTGAATCATTTAAATCGTCATGGAAGAATAGTGCCAAGCATTTACAAGACATTGAACCATTACACAATATTTAATTTTGCGGCACGACCTTGCTGCGAAACTACCATGCCTATATTGCAATTTTGCGCGCGGGTAGCACGCTGAAAATTTTGACATTTAGTACACCCAATGAAAATATTGCCCCCTCCCCCCCCATCTGAAAAAATGGATTGACGCACCCTTGTGTTGCCGTGATTTTCCTGTGGACTTTCATTTTGTTTTTTTTACCGAAGCTGACCTTTGATATGCCCACGGGTGGGAACACTCCCCCCCCCCCCCCCCGACCCCCCCCCCCCCCCCCCCCCCCCCCCCCCCCCCCCCCCCCCCCCCCCCCCCCCCCCCCCCCCCCCCGGCGCTGGTTATGGGCACTGAAACATTAAACATGTTACAAGTATTAATTTGCGGCTTGCTCTGCGAAAAAAATTCTGTTCGCCCTTTAACACTTGCAATTTTGCAACGCGGATGCGCGCCTGGAAATAGGGACATTTTTTTTATCGCCCGCCACTAATATTGCGGCATAACATTGTTGTTTTGCCCCCAACCCACCCCCCCCCACAAAAAAATGACAATATCTGTACAAAGCTCGTGCAAGGCTCTTAAAAAAAATTAAACTTACACAGTGTCCATTTTTTCCGCTTTTTCGCGAACAAATTGTGCAGCAAATATATTTACTGCAATTTTGCGCGCCAGAGCGCCCCGAAAATTTGGACACCTTTTATTATTCGCCTCACTTCAAAAATTGAAAAATTCTCAAAACATAATGCAAGATATGGTTTGAAAAGTACTGCCCAAGTCAGTACAAAACCATTGAACTTTCGCATATATTCAATTTGTGCGCGCGCCTTTCACGCCAAAAATTTGCTCTCAGAAAATTGAGCGCCTCGAAAATGTTAGACATTTAATTATTTATTGCCAGTGAAAATATGGGCAAACATTATTGTTTTTGTCCCCGCCCCCCCCCCCCCGAAAAAAACCCAACCCTGACAAATGTAAATATCTCTGTTAAAGAGCGATGCAAGGCACTAAAACAAATGAAACTTAAACCCACCAGTTCTTTCAATTTTCGGCGCGCTTGCGCAAGCCTTACCATGTAATTTTCCGCGCGAAGGTGCACCTGTGACATTTTATATGCCACACCTATGAAAATATGGGGCAAACACAATGCGATTTTGCCCCCACCCCCAAAAAAACTACAAATGAAAAGAATGTGATGTTTTAAAAAAATCCCGCAAGGGACTACAAAACAATTTAAACTTACAAAAAAATTTCAATTTTGCGCGCTTTGCGCAGGTCCGAGGAGAAAAATTGTTAGCATATAGAATAATTATTGCAATTTTTCGCGTGCGGACGTTCGCGCGGGTGCACTCAAGTCGCTGCTTGAAATGAATGGACTGAATTAATGGGAAGAAAATTGATGCCAGTTTATTGAAACTCGCCCCAATGAAAAATAAAAAAAAATATTGTCTTTTTGTGGGCCAATAACGATATTGGTTTTTGTTCCCTCCCCTCCCCCCCCCCCCCCCCCAAAAAAAATAAACCACGAAGACTAATTGTAAAATTATTTTATTTGAAAATAGTACGTGCAAAGCACCAAAACAAATTAAACTTGCATATGCACACAAATTGCAACCAATGGTTCAATTTTTTGCGCTGCTGCGAGAAAATTGTTAGCATATAATTGCGCACGAAGCGCTGCCGAAAACTGGACATCTTTTCGTTTTGCCCCCCTTCCCAAAATTGACAAATTTCTTAAAACGTAATGGTGTTCTGGAAGTCAGGTAACGGCCTCTTCCATGCCTGTGCCTTGCATCGTCTCTTGCAGCTGTCCAGGGAACACAGGAAGAATCTCACCCAGGATGAAATTCAGAAGTGAGTTTTAATACACAGCAATGGTCTCTTTATTGTTGTTACACTTTACTAGTCCACTTGTTTCTTTCATGCCTTATGAAGTATTATTTATGTATTTCACGACTTGCAAATCACAAAATTTTCACTTCCTGATATTCCAGTACAAAGTAAATGCAATAAATTCGCCAAAAAAAACAACAACAAACCCCCCCCCCCAAAAAAAAAACCTCTTGTGAACTCTCTGCTTGAAGCAAAATTGCAAAAATATATGTATGCAAAATAATAGTGTATACATTACATGATATTTGGATGGGAGAGGACCAGGTAAATACACCTTTCTATATTAAATAAATAAATGTATTTTACATATTTGTTCACCATTAACTACTGTTAGTGATTGGTAATTACGATAATGTCCATGATGAATTCCCAGACCTTGTAGTTCACTCACACAAAAATTGGTAAACTTCAGGCCAGTACAATTTTCATAACAGACATCATAACTCAAATTGTGGTACATGTATTAGCTTCCACAACCATTAATATACTTGCCATGTTTTCCATCATTTGAATAGGATGGCATCCCGCGTCTTGCTGGCTACCCTTGCTGTGCCCATCTCACCGCCCCGGAATGACATCGGTGACATGCTGGACATGGGTAACACGGCGGCTGAGAACCAGCGCAAGTTGGCTAATCTGCTGGGGCTCCAGTCATCACCCACAAGGCAGCAACTTGTCAAGGAACTGGTATGCAATAGAAAACCGAAGTGTGACATCACACTGGTTCAGAAATATGTGTGGACAATAGTAGAACCAGGTGCAGCGTGTTGCAGCTGGTTGTCTCTACCAATATAGGGTTCCCAGCCCATCAGGGAAATCAGGGAAAATTATTTTACTCTTTTCCAGTCAGGGAAAAGTCAGGGAATTCGATAAAAATGCTTCAAATCAGGGAAAAGCCAGGGAATTTTGATTGGCCCAAACATCGAAAGTAGTCAGTTAGACTTTGTTATATTTTGTTACATAACAACATCCATTGGATGACTGGCTTTGGTGAAACTGGAAATGAGTTGAAATAATTATCATGGAATTTTGAGAATTCATCAGGGAAAAATCAGGGAATTTAATTTTCTTAAAATGCTGGGAACCTGCAGTAGGAGAGCTGCAGGTGCAACAAGTTATTGGTTGGCTATTCGCACATTTTTTGAACCAGTATGACATTATCACTTCTGTCTCTACTACTATGTTTTGGTGGTAATAGTGGTAGTATAAATGTTAACTGGAAGGTTTTTGAGTCTGTCAAGTAGGCGTTTTCCAAGAACAACAGGTTTTCATTGCCGAGATTTGAACAGTGAGGTGGAAAGTGTTATCTGCATGTACAACTTCTAGCAAAGAGACTGATAGAGTGGGGTTTGGGGTAATGAGGTAGGGTTAAAATAAGTAAAGGGTGTCTTTACCCTAATAAGCAATTAAGCGTACAATGATAATGTATAAAGAAAACCTCTTAATAGTCCAGATACATGTATGAATTGACTAGATGAAAACAGTGTATTGATGTTTGCACTTTATGCTGTATTTATATCATGTTGTATTCATAACTTAGAAATTGGGATTAATTTAACATTTTGCCAAATTACTGATTTCACAGAATGTGTTTAAAGCCCAATTAAGTACAATGATGAATGCACATTTGCTTATGGTGTATGTATTTGTACTTGTATGGAAACTAAATTGTCTTGGAAGTATATAGTACATAGCTAGTATTACTTTCTGCTCGTGGACGGGTCAGAACCAAGTCAAACTTTTTGTGTATGTAGGAATTACGAATTTCTGACAAGATAAAGCAGAATGTGATTAAGGGGGAGATGTGGTATTGAAATAGAATATTTGCGTTTCAAACATATTAATTATAGGCATTTTAAAATACATGTATGTGCATACATGTTTTTTCATTCATTGTATCTGTGTCATTTTCCTGGCAATGAATGGGAGCACATCTACCATATTTCTTCAAAAACTGAAGTCTAAATTCTGTTTTTGTTATTTAGGTGAAATATAACGTGGTGCCCTTTGTGATGCCTCAGCTCCGTGACCTCTTCAACTGGTTGGAGGTGGAGTTCCATCCCCTGAGGCTGTGTGAGCGTGTCACTGGTATCTTGGACTATCTGAGAGATAGCAAGGAGGTTGACATGGCCCAGTATGTACCTGCACTCCAGGACAATGCCATTATGAGACTCCTCAAACAGGTGAGAAACATTGGCTGCTATGCATTTTGAAATTTGACCGGATTGACCAGAAAAAAAAGCCTTTTCAGTCAATCAGGTTATCCTTGTGTTGCTTCAGCCATCTTATGAGTTTAACAACAAATTTGTAGAGATATGTAATAACTTAAGATTCAGTATCAAGTGATTGTGGAATGTAGACATTTTATTGTGTAGTAGGGTGGTTCTTATTTTACAAAAGTCTGAAAAACCATGGTCTCACCCCTTAAAATGGTTCAGTTCCATGAAAAACTTATCCTGTCAAAATTTCAGGAACATTGAATAATATTTAGAGGTAGCTCAAAGGCCTCAAAGTTGGGTGCTCACAAATTAGAAACCTGTGTAGTCCCACATACAGTGATTTATGTAGGGTGCACAAATCGTACCATGGAACTGCCATTAATAAAAAAATTTTCATGGGCTTACCTACGCATACTAGCGTTAGGGTTAGGGATAGGGTATCCTAACCCTACCCTAACCCTAAACCTAACTCAAGAGACTTGCTGGATACCTTAAAGGTTAATGACATGATTGGGAACATAAGTTTGAAAATGCCTCAAAGAACCAAATGAGTTGAAACATATATAGTGTACACCAACTATTATGAACTATACAACAAGCTGCGAGTGATCTCCCCACGCTGGAAGACTTATGTCTTGATACTTTGTTACTTGAGAAGAATCAAGGCATGAATATACCAATATTTTATTTGCTCCTCGTGCCTAAATACGGAATAAATACATAGAAAGACTACACAACAGATTTTGCCTGCCACAAGGGATATTGACCTTTTAGAAGCGTCGAGTCAATCGTTTGGCCACAAAATTTTCCACAGCAGAATCATTGCATAGTTACTTGCATTCTAGAAATAGTTTTAGCATAAGTTCAACATTGTTAAACTAGCAAGTTCTCACAAGGCACAAAGTAATGTTGTTTGAGTTCAGAAACAACAATAGAAGTACATAAAAAAAACACATGATTGTTTCAATGAGTTGATGTCAAAGGCAATTAGAATTGGAGATCAAGGGCGATACTTTTGTTCTGAAAAAAAATATCCCTCTATTGTTCTAACAATGCCTTGATGACGCTTACTGGTCAGGGGAAATCTACTGTATGGAAAAATAACCGCGCTAAAAACTTGCTCTAAAAAATTGCTGATGACCTACGGTCATCATGGCTCTTAGAGCTACTTTCAAGGAGTAATTAAAGGAGTACTCATGAGCAAGAGCCATGTTTGAAGTAAAAAGAATAACATGAAGTACATATACGAATTCAAATTACCGTTTTATGTATTAAAGTAGAAATAAGATTGAGCCATCACAGAATATACCTCACTAAATAAATCATTGTTCTAAAATGCTGGATAAACAGGATTTAGAGGTTCTCATGGCACAAAGTACCATGCCTTGCTTG
>JZLH01S0171254.1:84750-95446 GCA_001188425.1 Eucidaris tribuloides | reverse complement strand
TAGGTGTGTGTGTGTGCGTGTGTGCGTGTGTGCGTGTGTGCGTGTGTGTGTGTGTGTGTGTGTGTGCGTGTGTGTGCGTGTGTGCGTGCGTGTGTGTGTGTGTAAAAATAACTTGGAGTAAACCTGTGATGTGGCTCTTGTGCTTGTTTTAGTGTTTTCTTTTGTAGTTTACTTTTAAGTTAATTGATGATCAAAGTCCAAATGCAACTGTGACTGATATAGGGACAGTGATTTTCCGTTTCAAGAAAAGGCCTTTTCCGTTTCCAAAAATCTTGAATTCCATTTAAACTTGTCTGAGAAATAGAAATTCCGTTTTACCATAGACTTTGTATACTTGAAGAAAAATTACAATTCCGTTTACATAAAACTTGAAATAAATATTTCTTGCTGTTTTTGTGTCAAGTTCTTCTAATTTTTGTTCTGAGTTTCCTGTTTTTTCCTTTCAAAAAGTAAAAATTTGGAGAAAAAAGAGGTTTTCTGTGATTTTCCGTTTGAAAACTCATTTTCCGTTTCAAGTTGTGATTTCCGGAAATTCCGTCCGTTTTCCGTTATCGCGGAAAATCACTGTCCCTACTGATATTTCTGTATTTATCAAAACCCAATTTATGATTTCAAATTCTGTGTTAGTATTTTACTTCCAGTGATTTTTCCATACACTCTACATGTATACAGAGCAAAATGTGACTGTCATTTGCACATGAACAAGTTACCATGCCTGTAGGGAAAAGTACATGTACTGTACATGTATGTTTCATCAATATAACATTTGTTGCCTGCTATTTTTAGAAGGCATTGATTTCTAAAAATAGAAAGTTTAGTGCCTGCTAAAATTCTGTGTTTCCGGCATAACATTAAGTTTTTTGTTGGTTGGTTAGATGTATCACTGTAAGTGCTTGTTGGACAGTGGTTGTGGAATGCTCTGCAATCAATGAAATGACTTCATTGCAGGTCCCCATATGGTCACCTGTAGCAGTAAATTGACATCATGTGTGTCAATGATTGATAATCATTTTTTTTCTCATTTCCGGCATTAGATTAACTTTTTTTGTGCATTTTAGTAATGGCAAGTTCCGGATGTGCTAGAGTGCTTTATAATATTGCAAAAAAATTCAGTGCGTGCACATGCAGTTGGTAATTTAATTTTAACTGTTGCTTCCAAGATTCTGAAAAACCCCACGGAGTACACAAGGAACATCCAATTCTCATAGTCAATAGGTTAAGTGTATGATTCCAAATGTCTTGATAATGCACACACACACACACACACACACACACACACACACACACACACACACCTATTTGTATTGACCGACTATCGGGGAGATTGATTTTTGAGACTGTAACTTGGGAGATTTCAGTTTGTAGCTGAGCTCTACATGTATTATTCTATTTTTTCAGAATTTTGCTAAATTTAGTATTCAGCCTAAAAAGTTAATTAGATTGAAAATGTATTTCCAGTAGCTAGTTTCTCCTCACTTTCACTTGTATTATCAAAACAAAAATGTGTCCTTAAATTCATATTCATGTATTTTATCATCTCCCCGTATTTCTTTCAGCTGAACTGTTCAAACATATCCTTGAATGAGTTTGCCTCTGCTTTGAAAGCTCAAAGTTTATATATAAATCAAAGTAAACATTCAGTGTCAAGCCAAAAGTTTATAAATATATCAAAGTAAACATACATGTATACTGTCTGAGTTGACAATTATAAATAAATCAAATGAAAGTAAAACCAGTATTGTAAATATGACCTCTTTGAAATACACTGATCATAGACAGGATATCCTGCTGGTGTGGATTTGGGAAACTTTGTGTCGCTACGGCTCGGTGGTAGACGTTTGAAGTTCCTTCCTTTCTCTGTCATAACACTTCCCTTTAAAACGAAGCAAGTCTCACCCAAATCCTGTACATGATCACATAAACGTGAGCAGCTGTTTATTCTTTTTAAAGACACTATTTATGGCAAATAGCTGGATTGGAAGAGACTTACTTTGGGATAAAACTACTCTATCATTGAGTATACTGTTCAAGGCTTCTGCAGTCAATTTCATGGTCAAATGTTTATTTTTAAAACAATCACCATCAGTACACATTGTGACAGGTGAATTTGTTTAGCTTTGTATGGGATCAATTTCTATCAGGGCACCAGAATAATTCAATACTGGTAAATAAAGACCTGTTTCTCCATAAGTCACTAAATTCAAGACAAATTCTTCCAGCCATGAGTTACACTCCAGCTGGTGTATACAGTGGTATATGTTTCAACATATGTGGTTCTTGAAACATTTGTGACTTCTCCCAATCATATCAATGTTTAATTCTGTATTGAACATTGTGGAGGTTCATTCAAAAAATGGTCAAACTTTGAAATTTGAACTAATAGTGTTTGAATTTACAAATGATTCACTATGCAGTACCCTGGCGATCCAAATAGAAATCTGCCATTTCGTTGATTAACATGTATATATTTTTTTTCAGCACTGTGTAAAAGACCCGATTTACACCAAGCTTTTAGGCCGGCCGGTGTAAATGCAAAGGAGGCCCGAGGCCCTCCCCGATTTGGGTCTACCTCTGGAGGTAGTCTCGGGCTGGCCCGAGGCCGGCCCCAGGCCGGCCTAAATCCAGTATAAATGGAAAAGAGGCCTCGGGCCCCCAATTTACCACGCGATGCAGCGCAGTTACGTAATACACAATGCCAAAACTCGCGAGCTAACTTCCGATGTATACATAGCGTGCAGGTAAACCGTGAATCAAACCATAATCAAACCAACTATGGTAAATTTTGTTAAAAAGACAACAAAGTACATTAACTATTATCCGTTCGGTGTCTTTTTTTTCTTTGTACTGTTGTTATGAATTGCATCATGTTGCATCAACATCAACATTACACAATGAAAAATAGCTGTTTACTTCACAGTTTCATTCCAACATTTTTTTTTTCAAATCAACTCTCTTTCGAGAAACTTATGTAGGAATATTATACGTGCAACAATAACAAATTGCGCACAAAAGAATACTACTTTCTTTTACATCAATGATAGGGAGACACAATGGGGTGAGTTTTGGAAAGGGAGTCTCTATAGGCCGGCCTAATATTTGGTGTAAATGCACAAAATTGCGGGCCCCGGGCCTCCAATTTAGGCTGGCCCGAGGCAGGCCTCAGGCCGGCCCTTTGGTGTAAATTGGGTCTAAGTCATGTTTGTAGTGTACTCCTCAATTTTGAAACCTCTTGTGCAAATTTTTTATGTAAATGATAGTAAATACAAAGGGTGTAATATTAACAACTTCAGCTCCATTTTCACTCTACTTTTTGTCTTTCTGTCATGCACTGAAGCAGCTGCATCATATCTAAAGAAAAATAAACTTGTTATGGACAGAAGATGGTGCTACACAATGTGGTACACTGGGGTACCAGAAAAATATGTCATAAAAAAAAATCAAAATTTAATCCATTTCATGATAGATATTGTTTGAAGTGGTGTTCCATAAAACAGGGGACTTAATTAGTTTGCTTCTGAGAATACCAGCCATAACACTGTATATTACACAATATGTATAGTTGACTGATTCATATGTTTTTCTCTCAACACAGGCTTCACCAGCCCAACAGTAGTCTTTGGATTGAGATTCTCTGGAGACATTTGGCAGCTGTCGGAGTTGTACTTGTAGCACTTTGTGTCGCAGTAAGCAGGTAAAACACATTCTGTGTACAGTGATATTTGGTTTGTCTTTTTATGTATGTACAAGCCTTCAACTGGTCCTACTTTTCCTACTTGTTTGTGAAGATCCTAATTTTTGTATCTTTTTCTCTGATAATCCTTATTTTCCTACTTTTTCCTCCTTTTTGTAAAAAAAAAACACACTTTGCAATAGGTTTAATATTTGTTGGGAGTTGATTTATCTTTATAGGTTGTTGCTGAGAGTACTTTAACTACCATCATCACCTGTTTTTGAAGGAAAATATGTTTCCGCCGATTTCCGCTTTTTCACCAATCTTATTTTTTTTCCATGTATTCCACATACATTTTTTGCACTTTCAATGGGGTTACTACTCCAGATACTACTAATAAATACCCTACTTTCCTCCTACTTTGTGGATTGAATTCTGCTTTTGTTTTACTTCTTGGAGAATTTTGCTCCTAATTTTTTCCTACTTTTTCAACCAAGCAGAGGTGAAGGCCTGTGTGTGTAAAAGTATTTCCTGACATGGGCCTGATACTTTAGGGAAAGGACCATTTCAATGATGCATAGAAATCTATGGGTGTTTTCTCTTCAAAACCTAGTAACAATTTTATTCTCCTGTTTCTTGAAACATCTGGCATACATTGGCTTTGCTCTGTCCGGCAAACAACTGTATACCACCAAAAGTAATATGGACTAAAAACTGCAATTTCTCTTCAAAAATGTTATTTGCAATTGTTTTATTGTGAGAGAAGTACACAACTGGAATATAATCGCCCACATAAAATGTACTTTACAAGTGCTATTTGACAATGTGATCACTGGAATTTATGTTACCTAAATTCCTCAATGTTGATTTGGGTCAGTATTGGTTGGAGAGGGTAGCTACATGATACTCAAGTTGATGTTGGTGAGTTGAAGGTTAAAGCCCAAGTTTAGTTTTGGGGATTTTTTGCTATTTGAAAGCTTTATGCCCCAAAGTCATAACCCTGCAATAATAGATTCTGACTGTCTTTAGTTTTTTTTAATTAGTTAACGAAAAATCTCGGGGGAGGGGGGGGGGACCCCCGAGATTTTCGACAATATTTTACATTATAGCAGCATCCAAAGGGTTAAAAAGGCTTTAAGATTGCATGTGTTATACCTCATCTGAAAGAGCAGACTCTGCTCTTTCAGATGAGGTATAACTCATATAACCTTTATTTTGTCTTTAGTTTTTTTTAATTAATTAATGAAATATTATGAAAATCTGCGGGGAACCCCCCGAGATTTTCTGCTATATTTTACATTATAGGCATCACAAAGGGTTAAAAAGGTTATATGAGCTATATCCTCATATGAAGAGCAGAGTTCTGGCTCTTTCAATGAGTATAAAACATGTTAACCTTAAAAGCCTTTTAACGCCTTTTGATGCTATTAATATACAATATAGTTCGAAAATCTCGGGGTCCCCCCGCCCCCCCCCCGCAGATTTTTTCATTAAGCTAATTTTAAAAAAATTAAAGATATTCAAATCTATTGATTGCTAGGGTTATGACTTTGGGCATAAAGCTTCAAATAACAAAAAAAAATCCCCAAAACATAGTCCACTTGTTTGTAAGTGAATCAAAGTCAACGGTCGAGTTAGGCCCACCTTAATTAATAGAACGTTAATTGTGCAGTTTTACCGTTGGGATATCTCGGGTTGGGGTCTATGGAGAATGCGTGTTATATCAAAATCAATCCATTCCAGCAGGTCAAACGGAAAACAACCCAACTTGTTTCAACGAAATACGCAATGGAGCAAAAGCTCCAACAGCTTCTGGACAGTATTGGTCGCGTTCCTAATTATATGTGGGCTGTTCCTACCGAAGGCAGCGGTCCCTGCAGCTGAAGTCCCACTAAAACTCTGATTTGATGCTTGATTATGCCATTTATTATGTCCTTGTTGTGGCTTTCTTGGTGTCAGTAACTATGTCTGCAGATTTAGTGAGTGAGAATTTTGAGGTATTTTTGCAGTTATTAGCATTTGAAGGATGAAATTTTGATGACTTCTTTCGCATATAAGCTTTCATGCCTGTTGTGCGTTGGTGGGTGCAAAGGTTATCAGGACTGTTCTACTTCAAAGGAGGGTAGTGAAAAAGTTTATTGCAAACAGGGGTGTAAATTGAAAATCAGATGAAATGATTTGTATTGGTACATAACATATTACAAAACAAGGTCTGTGCGCGTAGGATCTCAAATTTGTTCGAAAACCATGGCGCCAAAGTCAATAAAAGTAACACATACCTGATATGGAAATAATTAGTAGACCGCTGCCTATTTGTATCATTCGTTCGCATAAATATTATCCCTATAGCATGTACCAGTGATTATTTTGTCGCTGATGAGGAAAGTGTGTCTCTAGCTGCTTTGGTACTTCTACAGTGCTTTGTTCCGCCAGAGCTAAATGGAAATTCTGTACACTTAACCCATTTACCTTTGTGGTTAGAAATTGTATTTTAGCCGAGCTTCCTGTGTGAGGAGAAGAGGTAGGGGTCTAATCCACGCTGCCAATAAACTCTCCCCCTTAATGTTTGTGGGTCTAGAATGAGAAGTGCGGTGCTATTCGTCGCGTCCACTTTGTTGTTTTGGATTACAGATATGGATACTTATTCTCAAGAGGGAAATATGGTTAATGGTGTTAATGTTTAAGGAAACCTGAAGCAAATTTTAGAAATGTTGAAATGAAAGTAGCAGTTATAACTCGCACATATTTGTGTGAATGTTTAAGGAACACAAAATTTGCCTGTACAATGGAATATTCTAGTAAATTTATTGGCAACACCAATGATGAGCGATACTTTTGAACACATCAGTCGCGAGAAATTGTAATCAAAGTCGAAGCAGCTTATATAGTGCAAAACAGCTTTGTACGTCAAAATGTATAATTCTCTTGTAAAAATTGTGTGAGTTATGTAGTGTTAATCGTTTGATCATATCATTGTTATATTGCCATGTTTACCCCTTATAGTATTTATACGTACATTACCGCAGGCCCCCACCCCCCCAGCCCCAGGGGGTGTGGCTAAGTGGGAAGAGTAAATCAACCCTCCTCCCCTCATCCATTTGATTTGGAGTTTGATCAGGTCCATTTGTGAATTTTGTTGGTAAAAATTGTGGAAGGACTTTTTCATACCTGCCAACCAGTAAGATTTTATCAGATTTTTGAAATCCAGCAGATAAGATTTTCTGATTACAAAAATAAGATTTTTTTTGGTGTGCATACCATGTGATTTTGACACAGTAAGATTTTTACCTTCAATTTGGCATGAAAAGGGTAAATCAGTGATGGGATAGTCCTCACTTGGGCTGAAACTACAGTTCGGGCCTCGAGTATAAATACGCCATACGGTTTAACCGGCTCTACTCCGGTTATGCCGGACAATGGACTTTACAGTCATTGCACTGTAATTGATACAGCCTTTATCAGAAGTGTGCACATAAGCCTGCTGGGTATTGGGCGAAAAAGTAAATACAGTAAGCACATGTGTGTCGGTCTGTGCAATTTTGGCACATGGTTGTGGGGTTGCTAATACTAATACATTCTTCGTTGGTTTCACATGTTGTTAGTTTATCCGATCCGTGTTGCCTATACCGTGTTTGTAACAGTTATCTCTTTATCTGCGGAGACTGACTGGCCCAACATCACCGGTTAATGCGAGGCCAGAACTGTAACTCTAGATCAAGTAAACTAATCTAAGGATTCTCCTTTGAAAATCTTGTAGTCAAAACGTTGACACATGTCTGAAATAACTAATATGTTGGCCAATATACCTCGTGGCAGGCAGAACCTGCTTAGTGTGGCTCTCTATGGGGTCCTATTTTTATTATCGTGCGCCGATGATTACAGGTTTCATGATTATTCTCCTGAGTAACAAATTAACAGACAAATACCTATCCATCTGGGAGATACACTCCAGCTGGTGTTATAGTTGGTTAGTATATTTCACCTCATTTGGTTTCTTGACCACATGTTCAAGTATTATTCCCATCATGTCAACTACCTTAAGAATAGATTTTTAATCTGTATCAGTAAGATTTTTCAAATCGGGATTTGGCATGTATGTGCTTTTGGGCAGCTTGGTTGCCTTGCTCCCATTAATAAACGTGAAGGATTCCGTCGGTAAATAAGCGGAGGCCCTTTTGTGCTGTTGGCTTGTCAGGTTCAGCAAAAGGATTCTGTTTTGGGTTACAACCTTCGCGTTGTTGCTGTGGACGACTGTGGCATGGGTAGCACCCCCACCCCCATTGGGAAAAAAAAATACTAGCGACAAAACCTCCCCTGCCCACCCCAATCTCTTTCCCGAATATGCCTCGTATGTACCTCTGACATTTTGCCATGGCTCGCATAGCTGTCATTGGCATGGAAGAAATGTCATTCTGGCCCTGGTCTGGTGGTGTAATTTTATTTTCCTGTTGAAGGATGTACCAGTTGTATATTCCAATTCAATGTTTTGTTTTGGGAAGTGTATGGTGTACTTCCACTGTCATTGTGCTGTGTCAAACCACTCCTGCAATCAGGATAAAATATGCCGCACTTTCCTCTTAAAAAGCAAACCACTTCCACCCCACCACATTTGATGCTATTTTTTGCAGTTTTAATGTCTTTTTCAGAAACTTTCGATTTCAAAGGCTGGTTTATGATTCTGTGTTTAAAAATGACGTAAGCATTAAAGTGCTTTATTTGATAACTTAGTCTTCCGAGTTTGATTATTCAACATGATGCATCATATTAATATTGTAATGTATTTTGGTGGACTCAGACCTACGAATATGTACGCTGTAAATATATTCCTTTGTTTGCTCATTTCAACATGTTAGTGCTTCAATTTTTGCCAACGAATTTAATTCAACACATCTGATAAATTGATATCTAGCAAGTAGAATGGTGTTGGTTTTGTATAATGTTGACGCTTATAAATAAGGCATATTTTGAAAGAGAAAGGTTGGCTTTTTCATTGTTTTTTACAGTCGTTGCAAAATATGATCATACCAAGTTGTTTTTTTTGTGGCCTATTTATTTTACACCCCCTCTTCAAAATTACATGTAACTTGTTTTTAAAATCACACAGGCTGATTTTGAAGCAAACCTTGTATTTGCCGCTGTAATCGTCGTATGGAATTTGTTGAGAACTCTGAAAATTTTCCATATGGCTTGTAATTCATCAAGTCTACAGTAAATGAGGCACATTCATTAATATTACATTGAAACACATTTAGACATATTTGTTATGTCCAGAAATGTCCCACCAAACCCGTTCGCTATTCATAAATGATGAAAATAATCATCTGGTTAATATCACTTACATGTGACGATGTACCGATGATTTTGTATGTGTAGGCGCTACTATGGCCTACTAGAAATCATTAGATCATTTGCAAAGTGTGAAAGATTACACATAAATGTTTGTTATTTTCCTCTTAAATTCAGCATACTCTGTCTATGTAGTCAATTCTTATAGTTTCGGCCTCTTTCATCCCAAAGCTTTTCTTTCTAATTTTCGTACCTTTCCTATTAACAATTTCACAAATATCCCCTCCTCATCTTTTCTGAGTCCTCACCAATACTTCCCCTGCATCCATCCACTCTAGTCTACCCCCCAAAAAAATCCAATCTATTATTTTGTAGCGCTATCGCTCCTGCCCCCAAACCAACCCCCCTGATAATGCAAACGCTTCAACAAGATTCTTGCTAACACTGCTGCACCGGATTCAGTGCAATTTGAGGCTCTAAAGAAAACATGGGATGGGCCCATAGGACGATTCCAGTGTATGCGTGGTGTATCCATGGCCGTCAATTCGGTATAACCAGTATCAATGTTGTTGGTTTTGTCGTATGCCGCGAAGTCCGACACTTGACAAGCGATGGGTCAGAAAACCGCAGGTAACTGACAGCAGTGCTGCCAGAACGACAAGACAACAAGGTGGATAGGGGATGGAGGCACCAAATGTCATTTTAAAGGATAGTAATGAATGTTATGGTAATATTAAATTCAAGAGACAAACAAGGGTGGATAGGGGAATGGCGACACCAACATTTCACTTTTTAAAGGGGTAGTCCATTATAATTTGGTAATTTAAATCAGATGAACAGGTGGATGGGGGAATTGGCATCAGCCAATGTCACTTTAAAGGGTGGTGATAATGATGTTTGGTGATTTAAACCAAGATGAACAAGGGGTGATTATGGGATGGCAAGTTGCAAAATGTCAACTTAAAAGGGATTATAGAAATATATGTTTGCATTCAAAATGATTTTAATCATCGACTGTAAAGGTTAATGACATGATTGGGAAACACTTGAAAATGTCGGAAGAAGCCAAATGAGTGAAAATTAATAAACCAGCTGGAAGTGGATCTCCAGCTGGAAGGAGAATCAAATGTGAACAATAAGCAGTAGTTTACTTCTCTGTGCCCACATAAAAATAAACCCATAGAAAGGTACATCAACAGATTGCCGCTACAGAGGAGTAAGTGACAGATAGATCTTATTAGAATGAAGTCAATTGTTCGAAAGCAAAAAAAATTTTCACTAGAATCCTTATAGTTTACTAGATTCTAGAAATAGTTTCAGCTCAACTTGAGAAGCAATTCCAACAATGCTATTTACATTTAAATTGTGATGTAATCCTGATTTTTGAAAGGAAAACGCAGTGATAAATTAAAAACACACCACACACACACATACACACAACCACGTATGAGAATATTAGTTATGTAACAACAATGTGAAAATCATGGAAAATATAAGATTTATTTTACCATTTTTGATTTTAAAAAAAATGTATAAAATTGGAAGCAAGTTTTAATTGTTCTAAAATATGGATTGATCAAATTCTATTGAATCAACCCCTTTCCTCTACTGGACAGATGTTGGTGTTACATTATAAGAAACAAATATTTAAATGAAAAATTATATTGAAACTGGTCACATCGTAGATTTTTTCTTCTTTTTGTAAAGCAATAAATGCTTTTGAAAGTACAATTTTTTATC
>JZLH01S0171254.1:48043-71731 GCA_001188425.1 Eucidaris tribuloides | reverse complement strand
TTGAGAGCTGTTGATCTTGAGGTTATCTTCGGTGTTTGATCTTGAGGTCATGTAGGGCTGAACTTGAGGTCATTGTGAGACAGTGACCTTGAGATCATCTTGGAAGGCCAACTTTGAGGTCAGGTAGGTTTGATGACCTGGCTCATTGTTGACTTGTACCCCTGAGATCATTTAGGGTGGTCTATCTTGAGATCATATAGGCTGTTAACCATAAGATCGTTCTGAAGTGTTGACCGTGAAGTCATCTCGGGTGAACTTGAGATCACTGTGGACTGGTGCTGTGGAGGTCATCTTGTCTTGGTCCACCTTGATATATCTTGGGTAACCTTGATAGCATCTTTGGCTGGCCACCATGTGAGCATCTGTGGCTGATGACCTTGAGGACATTTTGGACTTGTGACCACAAGGTCAACTTAGATGGTTGACCTTAAGGCCATATAAGGTGGTCAACGTTGAGATCATGATAGGCTAACAAAGACTTGAAGTTATTGTAGGCAGTCGACCTTCAGATTATTGAGTACTAGCAACATCACGGTCATCATGGTTTTGTGACCTTGAGGTCACCTTGCACTGGAAACTCAAGAATGTTTTGGTTGATGACTTCAAGATCATGAAGGGTTAGTGACCTTCAGATCACCCATGACTATGACCTTCAGATCTCTGTGGACTTCTGACCTTAGGATGCATTTTTCTGCATTGTGCTCGGTGAGTAGCTTAAAGGAAGGCTGGTTTGAAAACCCCCTTTTGCTAATCAACTACACAGTGATTTTTCCGGATGATTAACCGACTACTCGGTACTGTAGGTGTAAGCAGATATGGACTCTTGTAATTATCAGACCGGACTGGTATTTTTCCATACTGGCAAAATACCGCATTGGTAATATTTTGATTGAGCTTGCCCAATATGTGGATGAATATTTTATAAACAATGCACAATATCGTTATCACTATTATGATTTACAAATGACACGTTTATTGATAATTGAGTTTGATATGGTAAAAAAAGAATGTCTGTGAATGGTTTCAAAAGTATGACTTGGAAATATGACCACAGCTTATTTCAACCTCTTTACTCCAGTCGGACTGTCTTCTGTCTCAAAATCAGGCGATATTTACCAACAAACAAGTAAATGTTTACTCGAAACAGGCGTACTTACAAGGATCGTCAGGATCAAAATCTCTGAGCAATTTAATTTATGAAACTTTAAAGAGTAGCAAAGAATTAGTGGAACAATTTGTGGCACATTTTGTGAAGGGACAGCACAATTGCTTGTTAGATTTCTTTTTCTCTCTTTTTTCATTTGATGCAGACCAGTAATTTGCTTTTATGATTCAATGAGGCCTATGATTATGAATGTATGTGTGTGATGAAAGGAAATAGTAATACATGCATTCTTTTCTGTTTAAAATATTACAATCATCATGCCTCGTCATGCCACATTTGAACAATACATATTTTCAATGGATTTGATCCTTGCATATATGCAAGTAGCGGGCAATTTCGTTTTCTACTGATATTATCGTTTGTGTATAATTTGCCAGTCTGCAAGAGGAAACTAACTCTGTATAATAGGGCTGACCGAAAGGGGCAATTCCTCCTCATTGCTTTCGAAACAACTTGTATTTTTTTTTGGGCTCAGGAAACTAGATTTGCTATTGTTACACTCTGCTGCATAATTCTTTATCAAGCCAATGTGAATATGCTTTTTATTGATCAGAGATTTCATCCAAGAAGACATTCCATTAATAATCATTCATGGGTGTACGAACAAGCGTCATTAGAAAAAAGGCATGAGTAGTATCATTCTCCAGATTGTCAGTCATAGAGAACCAGATGTTATGATGGAATCAATTTTGTATGAGATTTTATCCTACTATCCCACAAACCAATAATACTTAAAATACCATGGGCCGGATGTATTGAAAAATACATCGTACAATGAGTTATTTGAGTGTTTTCTGGAGCAATTAACATACTTAATGTAATTATTAGAAGGTTTACCTCTTATTTATTTATTGTTTTGTTTTACTGTTGTACATCACTGTTACTTATTCATGAATTAAAGTTAGGTCTTCATGTCTTGTTAGGGAGGAAAATATTTCTTTGTGATTTTTTTTCATCTGAGTAATAGTTTTGGTACAGAAATTTGAAAATTCATGTACAACATTGATTGGACATTGCTTTATCATTTTTTGTTTAAGATTTCACATTTTTATCGAGGAATTCTTTTGCAAAAACTATACACACTTCTAATTATGGCTTTACCCTTTGTGTGATTTAAATTGTAGACCTATTGAAAGTGGATACATTGCTATACTTTGCAAAATTCTATTATTAAAAATATCCTTGTTTCCTTACTTTAAATGGTTAATTAATTATGTACCAGTAAACATGACGATAAAAAATATATATATCTATTATTTAATGATTTAATCAGCTTGGATTACAATTATGTAGGCTTGCCGAACTATCACTGTGTGATATTCCAATTATTTGTTCATCACATCTAACCTGCTTGGGCTGACCAGCATGTATTAATCAGTGTGATTGCTTTGGGGGCCATGATGTGGCTACTCGACCAGGAGCGATGAAAAACAACTTTGTGTTCTTTTCTCAAAACTATAAATCAGTAATGCAGCTGTTTCTCTGTTTTCTGAATATTTTGTGTACAACAAACTGAGTTCATTATCCACCCCTTACTTCAAATATCCCATTAATCACCAACCATATTGTCCCTCATGTTTTGAATAATGTATATGCCTTTGGAATGAGTTGCTTTTGAGGAAACCATTAATCAAAAGTGAGGTATTCCATTTTTGTTAATAATTTATGTCCAATCGTTGCCAAATTTTATGATTGAAAGTCTAACCACAAAGTTGAAAGTGATACATGGTACATTCTTGTGTGGTAAAATTGTGTGTTTTGGACTACTACCACCTTAATGTAATTTCTGGTAATTCTTCAAAATGAAACTCTACAAATGTTGCATTAGAAAAATAGGTCAACTGCATATTTACTGAGTTTAGTTGCACATTTAGTCATGCAGAAGCATGTCTACTCCCCCCCCCAAAAAAAAATGGTTAAATTGTCACAATTCAGGCAAATTTGTGACCAGTGGATATTGTTGGGGAATGATGACCAATCTTGTCTTGCTTTAGTAAATTTTGAAATATTATTACGAGACTGTCTAAACTTAATCCATATCCTTAAAACCCATGATCTTCTGTCAGTACACACCAGAAACTATGTCCTTGGAACCCAGCAGGGTTTGTAAGGCTGGGCCTCCTGGACCCTGGGGTAAGATGCAGAGAGCACGCCTTTCTTTTTTTTTTGTGTGTCGCGATGATTGCATGAGTCGCGATGATTGCATGAAAACTCTCGAAAGCCTTATTTTGAATGTAACTATGGGTTGAACAATCCAACATTTGGATTTGGATTTTGATATGGATACAATGCAAGTATATTCAGATTGCCTGCTGGGATGTGTTTGTTGCAGGTGTATGGTAGCTGAGAATAAATGTGGTAAGTTTGAGCATTTACGCAAATAATAGTTCACATTGTCAAATATCTTGCGCATCAGAATATGTGGCTAGAAATTCTCTATCAAGAGATTTGAAACAAAACTGAAATTTGCTCTTCCCCAAATCCCCAAATGTAGTTTATTGTGTACATTATATTGGAGAGCTTGTGATACAAGAGCAAAGTGCTTTATAGTTGAAAAATACAGCTTGCACACTGGATTTTGTATGGTGTTGGAATGTTGAAATTGGCATGGAGGGTGAACGGTTACTCTTTGAGAATTTTAAGAATAAGAAAGTAGAGGTTAGAAGGTATAGTGTAAATGCTTGCATGTGAAAGCACATTTCAGATCGAATTAAGTCTTTTTTTTTCACTGCCCATATTGTCAATTTGGAAGAAACTTACTACCACTGAAATGTGCCAGTTTTATCGTGTTTTTAGAGAATTGGTTTATTGTGACTTTCAAGTGCAGCTTATTTCTAAGCCTTATTTCAGTGTTCAGATAGTGGTATGTTTGAAGATCTTTTCTTTGCTTTTATTTATTGGTTTTATTTTTATTGCCGTGTAATAATCAGATAATCTGTTTTGAAATAACATGACAGAACCTATGCAAATTCAACAGCGACCAAATTTTGACAAGTTGTGTTTTTTTTTTTTTGCAATTTGATGTGATGCAAGGGGCATGCATGAAACATGCATGTGCTTTATTTGGAATAAGTGCAGTTCAGAATTGCTTCATCTTCAGCGAGCAATTCTGTTATCGGATATCTTCCATGTAAACATTGTGGGTGCTATATGAGTAATCCATTGTGAAGGTATGATTATTTGATTGTTTTGATTGATTAATTTAATGATACATTCATGGTCTGTCAGATGTGACCTGATACTTGAATAACTATGTTTCTGAACTTGTATTTCAAGTTTATTTTTGGTACCAGCTGAAGTTAGCAGACCAGTTTTGTGTCACCACATTTCATTGGACTGAGATCAGTGCAGTCAGTGACTTCAACATTCCAGACTATATTGACTCTAGCAGTTTTTGAACTGAAGTGAGGAGATCATTTCTATGTTAAACCTTCAGCGAATCAGTTCTCTGTCATAGATATTGTTGCCTGAGCTTAGTTCAGGAGGCCACTCCTGTACAATATACTGTATGTGTTGATTAAGCTGAACAGACCAGCTTATGTCACGATCAGTATTGTGAGTGAACTGAACTTAGCAGAATAACGCTGTGCAATATTCAAGTAATCTGAACTCACAAATTAAGTCTGCATGATTATTGTGATTGAAGTATGCTTGGTAAATAAAAATACATACAGTCAGTGGTTAAACTGAGTGAAAAAAAAATTTGTAATTTTTTTTCGCGATCATGAAAACAATCCAACAACAAAATGGGTTTTTCCTACAATGTAAACAGCCTTCAATGTGTAGCATCTTTACTGTGGAGCCTGTAGTGTACACCAAGTCATGGCAGCATCAATTCATCATTCATGAATATTTGCCTATATTAAGGCTAATATTGATTTTGCTTGAAAGATATTTTTCCTTTGGTTGAATTGTAAAATGACCATGGACCTAAACAGATCAAGGTTATGCTGTTTGAGTTGATATGGCTACATATAATTTAATGAAAGGGGCGTCGATCCTGTGGTGGTAAGGGGGGCAGTTGCCACCCCAATGAAAATATTGGCGTGGGGGCAAACATATCGATTTGCCTTGCCCCCCCCCCCCCCCCAAATAATTTTGACAACTTGAAAATTCATAATGCAAGGATACGTCTAAAAAGTAGTGCAAGACACAACGAAACTATTAAACTTAATGTAAAAAAATAATTTTAAATATACACAATTTTCAATTTTTCAGAAAATTCTAAATTGCAATTTGGCGCAGAGCGCCAAAAATTTTTGACATTTTTCTTACTCTTGCCACCCCAATCTGAAAAACGGATTGACGCCCCTGTTTAATGACGTTTTACATTGCATAACATAGTGATCATCGGAGTGAAAAGATTGTTGCATTGTTTATCATGATTTCTGATTGTACCATAGACTACTTATATTCAGTCTTCTGAGATGGGAACTGTGGCCTACCATCACTCAGTAGTACATTTAAGTCACTAATGAAGTAACTGTAGACAGCCACAAGGAAATTATTTTTAATGCAGTGGTCAAGTAAACCATACACAAATGACATGCTGTTGTTGTTAATTGCATCCTTCCCAATGGGTTGGTATATAGACAATGTCAGCGGCACGTGACAAGATTATCCTGTCACAAACTTTCATGTATTGTGGTGTGTAACCACCTTTACTAGTGCCAAGACAGAAGCTTATGAGTCTTACAGTTGAGGGGAAACCCTACAGACTGAGGGGCCATTAGACCAATTTTCCACTGATGGCAAGGGTCCGATAGACCGATTATCAAAAAGGGTCTGGTAGACCTTCTGTCAAACAAGGTCCAGTTACCAGAAAGTGTCTTGATTGACTGAGGGTTCAATAGACCGATTATTAAAAAGGATCTGATAGACCGATTGTCCGTGGACCCTTTTTGTTAATTGGTCTATCAAACCCCTTTTTGATAATCAGTCTAGCAAACCCCTTTTTGATAATCAGTCTAGCAAACCCCTTTTTGATAATCAGTCTAGCAAACCCCTTTTTGATAATCAGTCTAGCAAACCCCTTTTTGATAATCAGTCTATCAAACCCCTTTTTGATAATCAGTCTATCAGACCCATCTAATAATTGGTCTATCGGACCCTCAGTCTATTTGGTCTATCAAACACATTCGATGATCGATGTAGAGGATTTTACATAATAACAGTAAATGATGTGTTGATAACAATAGTCATTGCTGATCCTTTTTCACAACAATATTGCTGTAATTATTTTCTCTCTCCAAACAGGCATAGCTTTGCTAGTATACTACTCATTTCTTGCCAAGAGTAAAGCGGAAACCAGCCATCTTATTTGGTCAGCTGTGGCTATTGTCTTTATGTATGACTAAATGAGAGAAGAGAAACATTTAGTTTTAAATTAGATTGATAGCAAAATATGCTGATAATGGCAAGCAAAATGACATTCACATCTGTGTGTGCAAAATGCAACTTGTGATCTGAAATTGTATTTTGATGAAATCATTCATTTCGTCAGAATGAACTTTGTACAAATACCAAAGTGTGTGTGTGTATTCTTCATATTTTCTTCAGACGAATGATGATGAATAGAAGTGACTGAGTTGTTACTTGCAATATGCAGATTGTATTGGTAACAGACAAGGAAAAATTACAATGAAAATGTTAAGTTTAATGAAAGAGAATTTGTCTTGATATTGTTACTGAACAGAGACTCCAACCCTAAACACCTCTTAAAGTGATAGGCTAACATTGTGGAGCTTCAGTTTAAAAAATTGTCAAATTTTGATATCTGAACTACATAGTAGTGTTCATATACAATAAACCCTAGAATAAAAAAGTTTGGAAAGTTACACACTGCCAATGGCAAGTTATGCATGAATAAACAATTAAACTCGGGGCGAGTTTAAATAGCCTAGGTGTACACACAGTAAGTCTATGGAGAAATGGGAAGGTGAATCGATCAAACTTAACATTTTCACTTTTTTAAAGCACTAAATAATCATTTTGAAATACAATTTTTTCAGGGCGTAATTTTTAGACCTTATCAAAGACAATGGTAGCATGGGGAATCATGTAGTTCAGATTTTTTAACTGTGGTAAATGTTAGCCAATACCTTTAAGCAGGAGATTCTCCTGCTGAGACCTCCTCGTAAATGGGAGACTCTGACTCAATGTGAGTGTGGCCCACATTACCAGCACAAAGCATGAAATTCCTTGCAGCGGGAGGCCATTTTTAGGGTTCTAGAAGCTCTCTGGTGCCATCCTATGCTTATTTATAACATATGAAAACAGTATATGAGATCAAACCCACTGATTCAGATTTATTTCTTTTCAAAAGGTGGTTGGGCGGGAGAAAAAATGAGAAAAACAGCTAAGGCGGGAGAAAACTCTAGCAGGAGGGCAGGAAATTTTGTGGAAATGGACTCAAAAGCGGGAGATCTCCCGCCGAAAATGGGAGAGTTGGAGTCTCTGCTGATGAGCAAGTGCAAAGGTTTTTCTGTTATCTACAAGGTGTTGTATTGCCACTTTATGGAACAGAGATGCCACATTTATGGAAATTCACATAAAGAGGGAAGCTTTCCAGAATTTCTGGTAAATGGGCAAAAATTAAACAAGATTAAATTCTTTTTTGTGAACTTTATAGAATCTTGTTATTTTGTGTCATTCCTTTTGGTTGTGAAGGTGTCATAAAAAAAAGAGAAAAATTGGGGGCTTGTTGGGATCGAACCGGGAAATAAGACTGGGACCCTTTAAGCTTTTACTTTATTTTATTTCTATACTTTATTTGTTCTAGAAGCATCTGTGTGTAGCTGATTACAATATGACTAAAGTATGCAATACTCAACTGAACACAGAAATAATGCCTGTAGAAATAAATCAAAAAACCTCTTGGGTATGCACTAGAACCCACAATTCCACATTGATAAACAAAAAAGCTCCACACTGTGGGGGGGGGGGGGTAGGAGGACACCCCCTCCCCCTCCCACAGTGTGGCTTTGCTCTCTCGCTTGTGGATTTCAGGAGATTTGGAATGCTCCCTGTGTTAACCCATTGGAGACTAAGAACAAGTTAACCTGTGTTGGGGTCTATGGAAACTGTGTGATAATGAAATCAGATCGTCTCCAACGGGTTGACCAATTTTGTTCATAGGGATAACACTGGTGTTAACCCGATTTAGTAATTCTCCATATCGCATATAGTTGTCTACGAGAGACCATTAGGGTCGCACTCACATAATTGTGATTCTCTGGTGTGATTTGCCAACTTGTCCACATCCGATATCTCATTTGTGCATGTTAAAAGATGCGGTATTTAAAAACCTCCGTTGTTTTCATGATTTTGCAATCGCATTATCCCACCTTATTTTTTACATTTGAGATGAAGGTAAAGTTTCATTCATGTGTGTTCGCATGGAACTTTGCTCATAAGTAGGGCATAGCTAGTTCAACCACACAAAATGTAAGAAAAAGAGGTAATACAACTGAAACTGATTGGCTGCATTAAATCAATGTCGCCACCTCCGTTCTGAGCCGGAGCGGAAGTAAGCAAGACTGCAAAAAGTCCAGGATGTTGATATATAATATCTATCGGTGAATATCGGGTATGTGATATGGAGAATTGAAAGAGTGCTTGATATCAAGCTGCCTTATGTTTGTGTTACTCAATTATGGAGTTTCTTGGTTTATGAGTACATTGGTGAATAAACAATGGAACCAGATTGCAGAATTTCTGAGATACCAAAGTCGACCATAATCATCACTCTTCAGCACCAAAGCTGTGTACAACTAACCAACATCATCATTGCACATGTACGTTTGATGACAAAAAGATATGTGCACTGTGGATACTTCTAACCACAGTGTGAATGTATCCACTAGAGTGCAGAGTGAATTCATATTCAACAGCAAAAATACTTATAAGATTATATATGAAATAAATTACTGAATGAAACAAAAAAAGGTATAGGATAGATGTGATGTATTTTTTATGAACATGTAAATAGAAAGGTCTACAATATATCTATCTGAGATTTTGCCTACTGCCTTGTGCGCTGTATAATTCTGACATTGAAAAACATTAATGATATCATGCAAATCTAATGGGATTGTGTACCTAATGATATTTAAAATGCACTATTGCTCTGAAATGGTGCAGAGGCATGTGGCTCATTTCAGTGTGGAATGAATCATGATCATTAATCAGAATAAGTCATTATTAAAGTGTTATACAGTGCAGGGGCGGCAACACGGCAGAGGGTGTGGCCGCCCCTGCCCCTCATTTGTTTCAATCATGGGATTTTTTTTAGTGATTTTCACAATTTTGCCCCCCCCCCCCCCAAGATTTTTGCCTTTTGGCAGTAAAGAGGTAAGTTTTGGTCACTGTCGGGAGAAATTTCTGCATTTTAGCATAATACTACTAATTTAGATTAGGTTATGAAAATTTGTCTTTTAACTTGGTAAATGACTACTTCACAGCAGTGCATGAACAACTGGACTTGGTCTACAGATGTTTTCAAATGTGACCTCCCTGAGGACTGGATATACACAAACTTAGTATCATGCTTGCATGCATTAGTTGTTGCCATTGAGACATGCTTCAGGTAAAATTCCCAAGTTTTTTCAATTCCAGTTATCCTCAAAACACAGATGTTCTCACATTACAGCATACCATGCTGTGCAGACAAACCAAATGACTGCCCTCACTTTGAAAGGAAGGCAATGTAAGGTATGCAGTCCTGCCAACGCATAACGGATTTTTCCAGGGCAGTTCTGTTCTTATTAAAGTTACTAGGCGGTGCGTTCAACAACAAAAACATACGATTATAATAAGAATAGAACATGAATGTCCAAAATAAATTAACTACTGAACCAAATGCCTTTGTTTACTATAGTGAGTCGAATACAATGCCCAAATTGTAATGGAAATGACGTATTTTCATTCACTGGTGAGTGACGGAACAAAAGGTTTGTTTTATTCATGCTTTTTCTCATAAAAATTATTTGGTTCAGCTCTTTCAAATATTTTCTTTATTCTCATTTCTGATCTCATTTCTTTTATTATGTAACCTTTTATTGTTTACCGTACCGCCTAATAACTGTAATACGAACCAACTGCCAGGAAAAATCCGTACTACTTGGCAGCTATGGGTATGTACACATTGTTATTGCATTTTTCTGTGCAGCTTATCATACATGTATGGCACACTAAGATGCGAAAATATCTCGGTGTTCCGAGGATCACTGGAAATATAGAAAATTTGGGAAATGACATTGCCTCAAAAAAATTGCCGTGGAATCCAAATGCCCAACTCAAAATCAATGATCATGGTATCTTTCTGTTAGAAAAAGAATGTTGTAACCAGTGAAATGAAAACCAGATGTTGAAGAAATGAACGATGGCAGGTGTTTAGTTGTTTCTGGGCCACCCTGTATTATGAATGTGGTATGTGTCACTGTGTCGGTAACATCTGATAATGTAAGCTTGACCTACTTAAAGGGCAGTGACATGATTGGGAGAAATTGAAAAGGCCTCCAGAACCAAACTGGTTGAAAGATATACCAAAGATACACCAGCTGGAGTTGATCTCCTGGCTGGAGTGGAAGAATTTGTCTTGAATGTGTTTACTTAACAAGAATCAAGCAAGAACGAACATATCAGGACTTTATTTCTCTTGAGCCCTAAGAGAAATTAATCCCATAGAAAGCTACACAACAAATTTGTCTGTCACGAGGCTCACTGATGGAAGTACTTTTAAAATGAGTCAACTTTGAGTCACGGGAGAATCCTTGCGTAGTTTACTTGATTGTAGAATAGTTTTACCCCAAGTTGAGGACTACCCCCAATCATGTCATTTACCCTTAAAGTAAGTGGTATAGTTACACCCTGATAGATCAAAGGCTCAATAGACCATAAGTCCAATAGACTGGAAGATGGCAACCATAGTTTGTTTGTTCAAAGATCTACTCTAGGGTGTTTCAGTTGTGCAAATTGAATTAAAATGAAGGAACAGAAGGAGAGCTTGGTGCTTTAATTTCAATTAAATACAATAAGCTGCTTATCATACTTTTAAATCTAGATTCATGATTTTTGTCGATTAAATTCGCTGGCCATTTTTACCGGTCTATTGGACCTTTGTTGTTGTCTATCAGACTGTCAGTCTGTAGGGATTCATCAAAATGTTTGAATGTGTAATATGAAGCTGATTTCAGAGTCAACATATTTAATTTGATGTTTCAGTTATACCATTCCATTCCTGTTTTTGTTTATTGTATACTCTGAAGGCACATACTAAAAATTAAAATACAGAAGTGTAATCAGATTTCTTTTTTCAAAGAGTACAATTTTAAGACTCTTTCTGTGATAAATAAGGTAACTGTAATTAATATTTGAAATTATGTTATAACAATGTTGAAATAAAAACATCAGTTTTAATTCAGTTGTGTTCTGGTGAATGAATTTGTCTTGAGTGTCTGAGTTTAGTGCAATATTTTGACAAATGATGAATAGACGACACCAGGGGTTCTCAAATGGCAGTCCACAGGTCAGATATAGCCCCTAAATCAATTCAACCCAGTTCACCAAAAATATCTAATTTAAAGTGGAATAATAGGACAAAGTGAATAGATAATAATGTTAGAGGATAAATGAGCATTATCTTCCAGTTATTAGTGAAAATGAATTTGAAATTTGAAAATATGAAATACTACTATATTTTCCATGCTAATTGACTAGCTATTTGAGAGACCCTGGTTTTCTTTTTCAATTTTGTTTGAATAGCCAGATTGTGAAAACTTTACTTCTATGGCTTGTCATTATTTTTGTTGTCTGGAAAGAAAGTTGAAAGAAAGAATGTAAACAAGAGCAGACTTCGATGAATTGACAAAAAAGTGCAATTTAGAAATGGTTATTGAAAAGTTATCATCAAGTATTTATATACAGGATTTTTTTTTTGGGGGGGGGGGGGTAGGGGGTGAGGGGGGGAGGCAGTAACATTTTATTTTTGTTTCCATATTTCGGAACCAGACATGCACCACACTTCAACTTCCGATTGATGAAAATATGACAAACTGGGAATATTGATCTTTGTCTGTAGTGTGTACTGTATTGTGAACACTATGACCGAAGTTTAGGAAAAAAATGCATACCATAACTGTTTTGACTTTGAACAATGGGATGACTTTGAATTATGATTAATTTATTACTGATTAATGGCTTGTTTCACATTTGCTTGTAGTGTATGTTTGCACACATTGCAAGGACTCTATAAGTAGCTGATAATATGAAAACAAAATCAAGGCAAAAAAGTGGCAAATAGCTATTTGTTCAAAGTGATCTGCTGTATGGTAAGCTTTCATTTCTGTGAAACAAATTATAAATCATTTACTCAAGAATCCTCCAATCACTTTGCTACAATTGCACTGTCAAGAAAGATGTTGTCAATCCCCCACCTCCCCCTTCTTCATAAGATAGTAGTGATGATGATAATAATGATGATGATGATGATGATAATGATGGTGGTGATGATGGTGGTGGTGATGTTGGTGATGGTGATGATGATGATAATGGTGATGATGATGGCAATGATGATGATGATGATGATGATGGCTTCATAAAATATACAGACAAGGATTTTCCTAGACTTCACCCCCCCCCCCAACTTTGATCTACACGTGGTTAAAAAAAACAACTGCATGAGTTAAGAAACTTGACAATGGTATTTCACCACAGGTTAACATGTGGCTGCATTTAATATGCAAATTTGTTCACATTGTGTGCTACCACCACCACCACCACACAAAGAAACTATCAGTGCAATGTACTATTCTTTTACAAATTCCTATGCATAAATTATGCTAATTAGCTATAGTGGTCTCTGCCACTGGACAGTGCTCTGAAGGTGGTGGTGTTAGCATGGAGTTGTACATGTACTGAGTGAGGTGGCTTGCCCTGAGGGCTAGTTCAAGTTGGACAAGTTGGAGGATAGGAGGGCAACTTAATTTTTGAATGCTGAAACCAAGAAGGATGAAACAAATTCAACACAGCAGAAGATACAGGTAAGGTTTGCAGGTGTTCATGCATGATGAATGTGTGTCCATAGTTTACAATACTGTCATACATCATGTCCACAATAACAAGTAAAGACTGTTTTGGTGTGTAGTTTTCTACGTCATGAAGGAGTAGCCTACAATGACAACTTAATTATGTTCAATACACTTATCCTGCAGTGCCAAATTGATTTGTTTCTTTCTTCTATTATTTGCAAATTGAATAATACCGAGTTCAGACAAAAATATAGGCAACACATGAGACAAATTGCATTTCTTGACAAATTAACTGTTGTCAAATAGATTGATTCTTCAGTGCTAATCAATTAAATTCAATGACCCTCGGGCCACACAAATATAAACAGAATTTAAACTTCAGAAGGAAATTTTTGTACACAATAATTTTTCTTCCCTTCATTTGTTAGTATTTGTGCAAAAAAAAAATCATTAAAAAAATTAAATATTCTGAAAATGTGACTCCCTGGAACACTGAATGTTGTGAGGCATAAATCTTGTGTAGTAATATCAGGGCTGCCAACTCTCATGCAATGAGCGTGAGATTCACGCATTTTGGCCCTTTCTCACGCCAATATTTTGTTTGATTTTGCATGCATTCCTATGTGATCTCATGCCTTTGGACCCTTCTGTTATATCATTGGCCTATGGGAGTCTCACGCAATTTCATTCACTGAGATTGGCAGCTCTGAAATATACATTCTCGATTATTGGTGTTAACACATATCACACATAGGGACAACTCCATACTCTTGTGTGCAAAGTAATGGGTGGCCTTTTTATGCAGTAGTGGCATGAAAAATTACCTTAAAATTCAGTGTTATACAAAATTATACTGATAATAATGCTTTAATATGGCTAGAGTAAACATTATATTGTATGATATGAAAATTAAGGGCTCAACATTTCAGAAGCCTGTTTTATTAATTTTTTCTAGGTCTAACATAATTACTAAAATTTTGCAATGGATAAAATACTTTGTGACATTCCATTCATTCTATATTGTACACAAATCGCTAGCTTTATTCAGTGTTGGGCGTATGGACCACATACATAGTAGGTGTGACACATATTTACTATTAAAGCAGGGACTGCATCGCAAACAGTTGTAAGGGGCTGTATATTGGATGAGTTCCTCCTTTATGGGTCCAAACTAACGAAGTAACACAATTTCATTCCAATATTTTATTTGATTAATACAGGTAGCATAGAAGTTCAGTCAGGAACCCCAAGTTTGTCACCATGGGAATAAAGGAGTCACATGATAAAGCGGCCATTTTGGGATGTGTCCTATTTGGCGCCCTCTATCTCGTCTCCGGGGTCGGCTTGTTAACCGTTGGTATCTACGCCAGACTGGAGGAAGGAATTCACTTCAATTTGAGGTCACCTGTATGGTTAGGTGGTGCGGTAAGTCTCACAGAAACTCTGTTTAAGTGTGTTGCAATTGAGTGTTGTAATTTTGAGATCAATTTACTTATGTGTTGATAGATTTGAGTAATTAACTGATAATGAGATTTAAGTTTGCTATTTCGGATCTACATACCTCACATGTCATTGTAAAAGAGAATGAATAGATATGATTGAAAGATTCATGTAGAAACCAATATAAAGACTTTCATTCTAAATAAACAAAATCAGATATTTCAAGTCTGTGCATCAATTAGCAGTGGTCTTACATTCTCTAACAATCACTGTTGGCACTTTTGTAAACTCTGAATGATAAAAAGCAAGCCCAAAAAGGCTCATACATTGCTTGACTATCATGTAGGGTTGAATAAAAGAAAAAAAAATCAGTGAGTAAGGAGATAAATGTGTAGACCTACATGATAAGACAAATAATGATCATCAATCATCATGGTATAAAGATATACAATTACAGTGTGTGTGTATCAAAATAAATGTAATCCATGTTTAGAGGAAAAATATCTCTAACTATTTTTATCATCTGATTTATTGGTATAATATCCATAAAGAGCATTTTTTTGTCTTTCTAATAATACCTCATTCGCATCACTGGTGTCATATGCATGACTGAGTACAATGCTCTTGAACAATGCTAAATCACACCATTTCCAAGTTTTGGCAAAACTTGCATAAAATGTGAGATTACCTCATGTTACAATATATGAACCAGTCATCAGTGTCGTCAATCTTTTATTCTCTGGTCGAAACTTGGAAAAAGTGTGGTTTCACATTATTCTCTTTGACAGCAATTTACTGGATCGCCAAGGACACCAGTGATGTGAGTGAGGTGTCATTGGAAAGAAAAAAAAACTACTGTATGGATATTACAGTTAGAAATATTTGAATTCAAATATTTGGGAAACATTTTTCTCTAAACATGGATTAACTTCTTTTTTTTATATACACTGCATATCTTAATATTGGTAGCTGAATTAGTTTTCTTCTTATTGACAGATCAGTCGGCATCTACCTTAGATAGCTGACAATCCGAAATGTGTATCAATTCTCTGAAGTCCCATTTATACAATTATCAGAAAAGTAAAGGAAGGAGGCAAAAAGTTGCTATGTTTCCATAAAATTAGTAGTGTAAAGTTAGTTTTTATCTTTCAAATATGTCCCCTCCTTTTAAAAAGGAAGAAAACATTTAAATGGATATTAGTCTATTCCTGTACCATATATTGTGATATGCTGGGGACTTACGTTTACTAGAAAATTAGTCTGAAGTTTGAGATTTTACTATTGACAAACCCATTGTGTAGACATATTGATGGTGTCATGTACTCAGAATTTAATGAACAATGCTAAAAAGCCACCTGGTTTTGATAGTCTTTAATAAAATATTTTACAAGAAATGAGCAGGTCAGGTCTCTCATACACAAATTGTGAGTTGATTACCATTATACAGAAAATAAAACCCAAATGTTCTGTAAATGCACATGGTTGTGATTTATTGGAATTGATATAATAAATGTCACCAAACTCAAATATGAACATACATTTCTGTATTATATTTATATCATTGTTATATATATTTTTATTATATACATTATCATTATTATCATTTTCATTATCATGATTTTTGTTATGTTTTGTTTAATCTCCAGACTTTCCTTGGAGGATTCATCACTGTTACCATCTCATTATGTTGTGGAAAGCATTCCTACAATAAGGTAATCTACATACATTTGAAATGTTATTTCATGTTTTAACCCAATTAATTACATTCAAAAGCATACTAGCCTGCTTTGGGAAATTGCAGACCAATTCAGAGTTGTGGCATAGTGGGAAAGTTGTGGATGTTTGCCTCATGATGCCAGTAATGCCATTGGTGTTCCTAGTAGGCAGACAATATGTGCACTGGATGAAATGCAGCAAGTTGAGAGATTAACCATGTATCCAGAAACTGGTATAGCAATTCAATCACACAAAATATATGAAACAAAATATTTTTGAAAAAGGGTATGAAAGTTCAATAATTATAATGATGTATAAAGTGCTTTATAAATATAATATTTCATCGTTATTATTCTTGAATTGTATATTAATTTTGCTTTGATAACCCACGTTCATGGCTTACCTGAAGACTGGCAAAGATTGCTCTTTTATTTTTACCAATGTTTCTGTTGCAGAGTACTACTTTGCTGGTGGTGAGTGGTGCGGTTTCTCTGCTGTGTTGTGCCAGCACTCTATTGTTGGAATTTGTTGAGAAAAGGGTTATCTTCCAGTCTGGAAGAATTTCATCATCTGGTGAAGATACGAGTCAGGGACTGATGTACTCTGCCTATGTCAGTGAGTATTGAGATTGATTATGGTCAGTGTTGAATGTGGTTGACCTTGGTCTTAGTCTTGGTCTTGGTCTTGGCCTTCGTCTTAGTCTTGGTCTTGGTCTTGGTTTTGGTTTTGGTCTTGGTCTTGGTCTTGGTCTTGGTCTTGGTCTTGAGACTGGTTCTAGTGTTCTTGGTATTCAAGAACTCTACACTCAGACTGAGGCTCAGTGATATGGGGGGGGGGTAACTGTCATTACAAGGTGTACACCATGCTTGTACAGAGAACATGTAAAAAGGGTTATTTTTCACTTACTGGTGATGCACATGCATACACTGAAAAGGGTTTCCAAAATAAGGAAAAAGAGAAGTATACTTTTACAGCTTGTGTGCATTTAAGATATATTTTGCTTTTTGTGCAAGTAAAAAAATTTGAGGCATTATCCCCCCCCCCAATCCTTCGATGGGAATTTATCTACTCTTGCCAAAAGCATCTTATGGAAACAGAAGGCTTGCTTGAAAAGGGTATCTTTTCAGATTTGATATGAAGACTTGTTTATGGTGGGGAAAACCAAAGTAGCAGCTAGTCCAACTTCTGAAGGTCTTTGAGTTTCAGGCAATATATCTCCAAACTCAAATTATCTTTTATAGATATATTTTAAAATGTTATTAAGAACATTATTCTTTTACATTACCTTATATTATTTACAACATGCATTTAGTGTGTGTTTCCCTTGAGGCCCAGAGCATGCACTTATATTGCAAATATCATTATACAACATGAAACTTATATCTGGTGAAAAGGTGATTACAAATATTCTTGTTATGTTACTTGAAAATATAAATAGTGTGGTAGACAATTCAGTAGTTAAGCGTGTTCCAATCCAGAACATGATGCTTTCATGTCATTTCAAAAGGGTAAAAAGTAAACCACTCAAAGTACGAAAGTAACCATTATGTGATGTGAGTACAATATGTCCCAAACCGACAGTGTAATTGAAGTAGTTCATTGTCATAATGTTATACTTTAATAAAAAGGTATAAAGAAGAAACCCTGAGATTAACTAATTGTGTTCATATTTCCAGTTGTCTTACATGTATGTTTTCTTTAGACAGCTTCCACTGAAAAGATTTTCCAGCATGTTCAATTTCATAACCAGCCAGTGAGCTGCTTGAATGTATTCATGAATGCATCAATGCATATGTGATTGATCAATATCTTATCAGGTTCCTGTCAGTTGTGGTATTCTTCTGTTTTTTCCTCCAGTTTACTTGGTGTACCTGGTGTTCAGTATTGTGGGACTAATCTCGGCAGTTATAGGGTTCATCTACATCTTCTGTATCTTCATAGCACCTGCCCAACACAAGGAGTGGTCCACTGATCAACTGGAGAAGCAAGACAGACAAACAAAATTAACTTTCAAGGTAGGGTGGATGGACTGATAATTCACAGATTTTAACAAATAGTGGTAGTATTTATAATAGGCTATTATGTATAATATTTATTGCTGTCACAACCCGGGAGGGGAAGGGGGGCACTTTCAATACAAGGTGTACCCCATGCACGTGTATGGACTTTCAAAATGGATCCTAAACAAGTACTCCTCTGTTGATTTCTGTTGATACCCCAAGTATTCAAGTACCCAAAACAATATTCAATTCTGAAAAGATACCCTTTTAAAGTCAACTGTCTATTAAAAGTATACCCTTTTTTCCTGATTTTGGCGATTTTGATACCCTTTTCACTGTACGCACATACAAAACGTGAAAAACAACCCTTTTTATGTATTTTTCACACGCTCATGGTGTACACCTTGTAATGACAGTGACCCCCCCCCCCCTTGCGTGTCACAGGTGTCACAGTTTTTGAGGTTCACAGCAGTGAAAAAATACTCAGTTGCAAAGAATAATTCACTCTTTCACTATCCAAAACAGCCTTTATAAAATCCAACAACTGCACAAACTGTTCACAATGGCTGTTATTTAGACCCTTATGAAGAAGAAAAGCTTGGAGCCATAAATTAAATGTTTGTCTTAAAGAAATTCTCCCAATCAAGAAGTTAATAGGATCATGCAGACTTATAAACAAATCAAATGTAAAATCTAGATTTTTCTCATATGTTTAATACCCTGCATTTCTTGTTCCCTAGCAATGTAACATCCCAACCTATCCTCCCTACCCTCTCCTTCCGTTTACAGCCAAAAGCTCCACCTTGCGACACTGATACAGGGACCACTTTAAACCCCTCAGCCAATCAGACTCCTAACAACCTTCCAAAGACGGCCTGGATCTATGACGCCCGCAGTGATGACTCAGTGCCAGCTGCCCAACAACCAACCTGCACCAAGAGCTCCATCCTCAATAAGGTATTAATCATGATCATAATATTGATGATGATGATGATGATGATGATGATGATGATGATGAGGATGATGATAATGATGATGATGATGAGGTTGATGATGGTGATGATGGTGATAATGATGATGGTGATGATTATGATCAATGATAATGATGGTGATGGAGATCGATGATGAAAATGATGATAAAGATGATGATGGTAATGGTAATGTTGATGATCAGTGATGATGATGATGATAATGCATAGTGATGTTGACAAAAATGATGATTGATGGCAATATTGTGATCGATGATAATGGTGATGAACATCAATGATGACAAAGGATGGTGATGGTAAATATGACGGATAATGAAGATGATGATGATGATTGATGATGACAAAGATGATGATCAATGATGATGACAATAATGATGTTATATATGATGATAATGGATGATGAAGATGAGAATGAATAGTGATGATGATGATGATTGATGTTGACAAAGATGATGATGGATATTGATATTGTGATCGATGATGATAATGATGATGACCGATGTAAGTGATGAAGATCAATTATGATAATGGATGATGAATGATGATGATAAAGATGATGACGATTGATGATAACAAAGATAATGATCAATGATGATGTGGTGATCAATGATGACAATAATGAGATATGATGATAATGGATGATAAAGATGAGAATGGATAGTAATGATGATTAATGTTGAAAAAGATGATGATCAATGGTGATATTGTGATAGATGATGATAATTGATGATGGTGATGAAGATCAATAATGATAATGGATGATTATGATGATGATGATCGATAATGGTGATGAAGATCAGTGATGATAATGGATGATGATGATGATGATCAAGATGATAGTGGTAGTGATGGGTGCAAAGTTAGATGAGATGTAAAGTAAACTTCTTCATCAAAGCCAAAATTGGAAAACAAACACAGACAAATTTCCAATTTGCATGGATAAAATGTGGCAATTACTCAACAAAAATCTTTTTTCTTTCTTGTTAATACATTATGTTTAATCCAGGGATTCATGGAAGAATTGCAACATCACATTGCACTCGTTGACCAGCAGCAACAAGTCTGCAGTGGGGCTCAATGCAACAGCAGCAAATGCAAGAAGCAGCGCCCTGTGGAGTCCGGAAAAGGAAAGGGTGAGCGCTGCACAGCCCTCAGTCTGGAACCGTACCCATTCTCGAGGAAGTACTGCAAGTCCATGCTGAACCACATAGCCGAGGACAAGGCATGCCATAACCACAACGGTACAGCATGTACCGGCGATGTTCCGAAAAATTCCATGCGCTTTCAAAGGTCAAGATCGGAGGGCCCCCTCAAGGGCAACCGAAAAATTGATCGTCACATCGAGCTCATGCAGGCACGACTGATGATGTCAAGATTGAGTAGTGACCGTGACTCGTTTTTGTGCAATCACGTTCCTGGTGTGGAACCAGTAAAATCAAATGTAGAAAGCGACAATAAGGTGCACCATCAATCAGTAACCACACATACGCGCCACCATGGAAATCACCCCAACATGGGCAAAATATCATCAACAAGACTGTGAACATTTAGTGATAACATTTTATGATTTCTTTAAGAATTCCAACAGATGATCATGCATTTGAAGTCAAGAAGTCTTGCAAAATTGTGTTTTGCTATCATTTATACTTTAAACACTGGTGCTATGTCTTGGCTTATATTGTCCAAAGGAAATCATCAGTTTGGTTTAATTAAACATCGACTATAAACTTCCTTATTGCTTGTAACGGAAAGATCTGAAGTACAGATGTTCACAGAACTGTGAAAATTTGTTGTTTTTAAACAGTTAAGCATGGTACAGGAAAATTATAAGTCACTTATCTTTGAACAAAACAAACTCTAACATGCAATTTATCAATTGCATAGCTTGTATAAATCATTTGTATAGGAATGGTGAACTTAACACACATTATAGCAATTTCATTGCTTAGAATATTAAAGCCAAGGTATAGTTTCGGTAAATGGTAAAAAAATGAAGTTATTTGCAATTAGGTTTTTTTAGATATGCTTATATGATCTATCAATGCCCTGAAAATTGCTCGCTGTGAAACTCTCCCATTTTTGAGAAATTACTCAAAATGTAAAACATCTGGGGGAACCCCCAAATTTCCCATAGGTAATTTACATACCTACTGCTAGATGCTCTCCTTTCATTTAAACATCATAACTTGTCGCTATAAACAATTTCCAGTAGGTTTGATGTTGTTTTCTGATGTCTAGGGTGACAATGGAATACTTTGTAAAAGATTGACAAAAAAATTGTCTGATCAACCAAACTATAATTGCACTTTAAAGATGAGAAAAAATGTGTTTCTAAAAAGGGATATTTAGTTTGAACTTTTTACCTAGAAGATGAGCGATGAGAATTCAATCTATTGTATTCTAGAAAAGTATACAAATAGTATTTTGAGTGATGTTTGCAAATTTCCTTATTCCCTAGGTTCAGTTTGAAGTTACTTTATAAGCTAATAAAGTGAAGTTGTTCGATATCAGTGTGAGAAAATTGATGAAAAAATATGTCAGGATTTTAGGGAACAAGGATCGTGTTATTTCATTTCTTTTGTGTATATTTTGTGAAAATAGACTACCATTTCAAATTAGACTTGGAAATGTATTTTCAATATTCATTTTGAATAAAAGAAAGAACAAATACTACACAATAAGTTCAGATTTTTTTCAGTCTGTCATAATCGTACATTTGTTGAACCGGGGTTTTGAAATACATACAGGGTTTTGTAAATGGTTCAAAAATAAAGAAATGTATATGTCATATGGATAGGTATATACAGATTACAATGATAGATGAGTTGCGCGAGATCAGCGATATTGCACAGGAGCGAAACGTGGTGTTTGAGTGAAAACAAGATGGGGATTCTGAGGACTGAGAGAGCAATGGTGAGAGCAATGTGTGGTGTGAAGCTGATGGACAGGAAGAAGACTGAGGATTTGATGCAGATGTTGGGGTTTGGAAAAAATGGTGGATCAGATGGCGAAGGCGAATGGAGTACGTTGGTATGAACACGTGTTGAGGAGGGATGTTGATATGTTTTGAGAAGGGCGCTTGAGTTTGGTCAAAGGGAAGGGGGCGACTGAAGAAGACGTGAAAGAAGTAAGTGATGGAGGAGAGTAGGAGAAGCATGTGATGGATGAGAGTAGGAGGGCTGGTTTGAGGGAGGAGGATGCACCGAATAGAGTAAAGTGGAGGGAGGGGGCAAGAGCAATTTCTGTGAGTGCGAGGTGAATCTGGCCACCCCTGTAGTCGGGGACTAACCTGGATTTAAAACCTGGATTACTACTACTACATGTACTACTACTTCTAGGGTACAGAGTTAAAACAACCAGAATAAACAAAACTACGAATACCATTGCACACACAGGTGTTTGTTTGTATAGACAAATATAGTTTTCTTAATCACATAACACTTTAGTATAGATTATTAACAATATTTCAAGTTCAGTATAACGCCATATGATTACAGAAACATACCTTCTGCATATGGTACAAGGTTTAATTTAATATAATATAGTTTCATTCCACTTCAAAAAATTGATAACAAACACACACTAATTGATGGTTTGCGTTATTTACTGCCATGAAAAACTAGCAATGACAGATACAATTCAAAGACATTTGAGTCAAGCATGACATAACTAATAGCATTTCATTTGAAAAATACTTGCAAATCCTTTTTTAATTCTGCCCAAATCCCACTTTGTTGTGTATGCGCAAATTCCACAATTTTTGGCAAGCGACTCCATTTATTGAATACAATACACATAACATGGATTTAAAAAAGAAACTCGAATGGTATCTACGATTGGTACCCATGTATTCATTCATTTCATAATGGAATTTGAATGAATATTCAAAAGTACCAAGTGTGACATCACTCTGTTCAGAATAATTTTCCTTCCACACGATTTTGCGTGAGGTTTATACTCATAAGTCGGCAGATATTGGTGGGACTGCAGGGAAGTATGAGCTCCGGTAGCGGGAGATGAGCTCAGTGGCAGGGAGGTGACAGCCCCATGACATATCAACTTAAATCAAACGAAATAAGTTATGAATTTGCTTCAGACTCCCATCTGCCCAACGTAATTTCACCTGATATCTCACAAAAATGTTTACGTATGTTCTTCTATAGGTGCTCACCCTACATTTCGTACCTCGTATTTACCAAAAAAAATAATAAAGACTAGTATGTTGAATTGTTCTGCTTTTTCCCCAAAAAGGATTTGTGGAGACAGTTGTGCCAACAACTGTCAGTGGTAAGAAATACTCAAAACATTGTCACTTAGATTTCATTACGAGATAATACACAAAAAAAACA
>JZLH01S0171254.1:27339-47905 GCA_001188425.1 Eucidaris tribuloides | reverse complement strand
TTCAATTGCAGTTTATGAAACTACTGTAGCATTCACAAATGGACATGACAGTAATCAATGTTCTTACTAAAATGCCACGGGAAAATTGATTACAGATTACATACCACAGGTGAATAACATTGCTTAAAGACAGAGTTTGGGACTTGCACACCAGAAAATGCAAAATGAATGAAATCAGCTCAAATCATTCACAATATGAAGATTAGTACATGTACAAATAAACACCTGTCATAGAACCTTTGGGTATAATACCTAGTTTTGATGGAAATCTGGATGGTTAAATTTCAAAATTTGCACAGTGACGAGCACGTTCCGTTAGTTTCAAAATTGTCTGATCGGCCGAAGGTCAGCAGAGTTAACCGTTAAAAAACCACTGGAGTGTACGTAGTGGGCGTGCCCGTCAGCTGGTCATGCGTACCGTGTTCTGCAATTTGAGCAAAATTTAAACTCGTGGACAGAACAATATTCTGGTAGCATATCGTTGTTACATTTTCTCATAGAACAATAAGTCTGTGACATATGGATCTCAAACTTTCAACACACCATCTGTAAATACTTTACTACCATTTGGTAATCATTGCAAATCCTGAAATCTATCTTTAAACAGGAAGCACAGGCATATTAACTGTATCTATATTATGGATAAGTGCTTGGATTTTTGGCACAAGATCCTATAAGTTTGGATCTGTAGTGATTCATTTTTGTCCTCAGCTAAGTCATTTCATCTGCATCCCTTATGATTATAAATGCCTCTCCGTGGGAACCAATAAAACTACTTTAGAAAAAAATAAGCTCCAAAGCAGAAAACAGGCAACCAGGCTAGGAAAGCTTGACAGTGAATGCACGTGTTGCACATTTGTGCAGGCTTGACGTGGTCAAAGTGATCAGAGGGTAATGTCTGAAGTTAATCAGACAATGATACTAGACAAAAAACCCTCACCTTTATCTGTTTTTAATTGTGACCTGTCACAACAATACCCTGATAAAGCCACACATCGTACAATGTATGAAACATAAACATAGAAAGTGAAATACTTAGGGTGAAAAAAATAAACATTCAAACTTTTGCAACATGGGAAAGTCATAAAACTTTTGATTTTTGAGGATATTCACTTTCATACTTTGTCATTATTATGATATTTGCCACTTTCGTTACCTTTTGAGTCATGCAACTTTGTCAGGGTATTGTCAGGGTTCCCCGCATATCAAGAAAACAAAATTCCCTGATTTTTCCCAGATGAAGTCTCAAAATTCCACGATAATTATTTCAGCTCATTTCCAGTTTCACATGTTTTCTATGTTGTTGAAGTGAACTATTTGCAGTTTTGATATGCAACAAAATATAACAGAGTCTTACTGACTACTTTCGATTTTTGGGCCAATCAAAATTCCCTGACTTTTCCCTGATTTGAGGCATTTTTATCAAATTCCCTGACTTTTCCCTGACTGGAAAAAACTAAAATAATTTCCCCTGATTTCCCTGATGGGCTGGGAACCCTGATTGTGGTGACGGGTCACATTTGGTTTTCAATGCACAAAATGTCCATACACCTGTATATGATTTCATTGGCAAAATGGTCTATAATCAATCAGTGAAAATACATCTTAATGTTACCTTTGTTTCAGGTCAGGCTCTATAAAATTACACTGGCTTTTGGCTATGCACAAGCAACGCAGACAGTTTCATATGATGAGATAACATAATACACATGAGATACAGAATGGATAGACAAACAGAAATATACGCAATGACTGTGAAGCTGTGTAACCTACTCCTTCTGCAGCAATTAGAATATAGTTATGCAACAAGTACATTTGATTTCACACACTTTACAAAGTACATAAGTTTATTTTAAAAAATATCAAGAACTACAGTCTTTACTTCACATATCAGGTTTGAAACGGACTGACATGTCAACTCAGTATGTGGATATTTCAAACTGCATGTATTTCACTGTCTGCCAATTTAGACTGAATCTGTGGAACACACTAGTTAATAATACTGTCATAAATTAGGAAAAAAAAACCCAGAAACCACATTAGGCAAATCAAACAGTTCTGAGAAGATGATGTGTTTTGCATATTTCCTGTGGATTCCCAATTTCCTTTAACCCTCCTATTACCACTGCAATGAAGCTCTGTAGACTTTGCATGTGATATTCTGATATTAGGATTGAAAGAGTTAACCAGATATTGTCATCATTGTGAGTAGCACTGGCCACTCTCAAGTTGATGAATGCCGAGATCACACGAACTGTCTATAATCGAGCAGTCGGGGGTGCATTAAGCAGCACGTCTCGCATCTCCGTTAGGCTTTCCACCAGTTCTGCGGAGAACTTGTCCGAGTCGGTCTCGGGGCTTGTGTTGAATGCCGTGATGGAGAAGTTGATGTGATCCTTTTGCGGATTGTAGCAGATGCCATAACCGTCGGGGACGACCGGTCCGAACAACATCAGTAAATCTGCTTTGGCTGGAACCTGAGGGAGAAACAAAATAGAAATGAAACTCTTAAAATTCAAGTACAAATTTAAAAAAGATTTTTTTTACAAAAGTATGGTACCCCCAGCAAGTGCAGTACGCGACAATGAAAGGGATTCCTGCAATTGTCAACCAAGCGGTAGAAGGGCTAAAGGATTGCATTGACAAGACTATTACCATTCAAAAATAACAAACAAAACAGGTTTTGTAGAGCTCCAGAGTGCAACTGATGATTAAGGGAAACAATATCCAGTTTGACTTTAACACTTCACAGAGCGAATTCCTCTAAAAGGCCTTTACATGCCTTGAAAGAGGGATAAAGGATTACATTTAAGGCCATAACCATAAAAAAAACTTAATATGTTTTGGACAGCTCCCAAGTGCAGCTAAGGTTTACAGAAAATGAGATCCAGTTCAATTTTAACACCTCGCAGAGCAAATTGCTTCAAAAACTCCTTTCACACCTTACGGTGGGCGTCATGGAAGCTGGCAAGTCACTTCTAGATGAAGCAGTGACAGCTCAGTAAGCATGATTATTTTGTATCAGGGACAAGCTGGATCATGTGTGGAACAAAATTAGGGGATGGGGGACGTGGAAGGGGGGGGAGGGGAAGCACTCAACTTGTTTCTTGGAAGAATGGTGCTCCACAAAGTTAGTGTAGTTATGTTGCCTTAGAATATAATTATAAATATTAGGCTGGACTTACTTGTGATGAATTTCACAATGTTTCGTCTACTCCTGTAGACTTTATCAAGTGATGTAGTGATGTAGAGTATTTTTGAAATACAGGGAAACCCCGTTATAACGAGGGTTGTCGGGACTAGGCCCACGACGTTATGTACCGTCGTTGTAAACCGGTACCGTGTTGAACGTACACATAATGTGAGAAACACACTAAAAGTAAAATGGTATGGACTAGGCATTAACCCATCTGTTTACGTGCGGTTTTCTAACTTGTTCTGACACAAATATGAATGAGAAGCTGATGTATTTTCATTTATATACTCATCCAAAGTAATAAAGGAAACTAGACCTCGAAAGAGTCGAAATAAAGCAAACAACCTTCACGCTCGTAACTTGCGTCGAGTACTAGCTGTGTACGGGAGGCAGGCTTTGTGTGACATGTGAATGTACATGTACATGTACTGTGCAGTTGTGTGTGTATACACACACACACACACTTGCACGTAAGTCAGGGACTTCATGTATTGTGCATGGCTGCGTGCATGGCAGGCTGAAGACAGTGCGATGCGCTCTCAAACGATTGGCCATTTTTTGCGTTGCCAAAATTTAGAATTTGGTCAGCGGACCATGCGACTTTCATTTTCTCGTTTTAACCGGGTGTATTTCTTATGTTTTTCTTTGTTAATGGGTTGAGAAAATTACTTCGTTGTAAGCGAAATCTCGCAATAACCGAGCTCGCTATAAACGGCACTTCTTTCCATTGAACAACACGTAAATGAAAACGGGACCGAGACAATCGCCTCGTTGAAAGCGGTACCTCGCTTTATCCGAGCTCGTTATAACGGGGTTTCCCTGTACTGCGTTGCCTAGTAGTGACGAGACGCATCTCGGCGTGGTAGCCTAATATTTATAATTATATTCTAACAGTTATGCGACTGGATGACTAATAACATTCATAAGATTATGTTGCCTTAGTTTCTGCAATGGCTCACAGACCCAACAATAAAACTTTTATTTTTGTTTCAGCTTGTGAATTAGAAAATAATGACATTTTCTTACCTGACTAGTTGACATCCTGAAATGCATACTGGAGGTGTAGGCCGTATCCATGAAAATTTCTGGGACATTCTCTCGTCGTTCGATGGCCGTCAACTTCAAACCCAACAAATGCCTGTCTATACCATCGCCATTAATTGCCTGCAAAACAAAAATTAAAATTATTAAAGCCCAAATACAGTTTTGATCAATAAGACAGAAATTTGTTTGCAAAGTATGGTATTTTTCACACCTGACATAAAAAATAAAACCAAACCTACTGAAAACTGTCTATATTGACATATGAATTTTTAATTATCAAAATGCAGATATCACTATTTACTTTTCTTATACAAAAAAAAAAATAAATTAAAATGTCGGGGCATTCAGACTTTTCTGTTTTCACCAATTTCTATAAAATGGAAGTATTTGAGAACATGTGATTTTATGGCATTAATTAATGAAATGGTCTATGAAAAAACACACTAAGAATAAAATAAATATTTTTCACCATTTGCCAAAACTAAAAATCTTCTTTAACGTATGGTTGACAAATTATAAAATAACTCATAGTAAAACACTTGTTTTCAATCTAAATATAAACTAGAGCAATTTGGCTGCACGCAGCCAATGGGGTATGCCTCCGCACCCCCGTGCAATTTCAAACTTGAAATGTTCGGGGCATCGTGACCTTTGACCGTTCAACTCTGAAATCTCATCAATACCCCATAATACATACAGTACTTCACCCAAGTTACATCAATATCCGACAAGTCGTTCTCAAGTTATCGTGATAAAGACATTAAGTATTGGGCCTCATGACCTTTGACCTTTGACCTTTCAACCCCAAAATATGATCAGTGCATTGGTGCATTATAACACTTACTTCACCCAAGTTACAGCAATATTCGATAAGCCGTTCTCATGTTATCATGGTAAAGACACAAATTATGGAGCCTTGTGACCTCCGACCTTTGACCTTTTAACCCTGAAATCTGATCAGCTCATTGGTGCCTTGCAATACATACTTCACCCAAGTTACATCAAAATCGGACCAGCCATTCTTAAGTTAACCATGGTATGACCCCAAATCAGACATGTATGAGGCCTCGTGACCTTTGACCTTTGACCTTTCAACACCAAAATCTAATCAGTTCATTGTTGCATCATAATACATACTTCACCCAAGTTACATCAAAATCCGATTAGCCATTCTCAAGTTATCGTGGTAATGAGGCCAAATATGACATATTTTAGGCCCGGTGACCTTTGACCTTTGACCTTTCAGTTCATTGTTGCCCCATAGTACATACATGGTCCTAGTTACATCAAAATCTGATTGGCAGTTCTTAAGTTATCGCGGTACAACGAGAACCGGTAACGGACGGACGGACAACCCGAAAACATAATGCCTCTGGCAACTTCGTTGTGGAGGCATAAAAAAAATCACTTTTCTTGTGACCACTTAAAATGCAACCAGCATATCAATAAATGACTCCAGTTTATGGACCTAACTCATTCAATACTCCCTAGCCATCCTCAAAGCTAAATGTGGTGTGTGTTACTGTACACCTGCATCATAGCATTATACCTAAGCAGGGTATAAACTATACAAATACACAAGTATGTGATTATGCCCAATTACAATGTATCCCAGTGTGCAAATTACAGTTTATTATTTCTTCACATTTTTTTTTTCAGGTTTTACTGAAGAAACAGAAATTGACTCACAACACCAAAGAATATAGAATAAAATAGAATTTGACCTAGGCGAAAAACAGAAACCGTATAGCCCCACACAATTAATGAAGTAATGAATGAATTACTCACATCATTTGTGTACTGCTTATGTGCTGTCACTGCTTTCCTTAGTAACATGGATTTTTCACTCAGCTGAAAAGAAAAAAAAATATTATGTAAATACAAAATATACTACTCCCTGATTAAAAATGAGTTTCTTTGGTGAAATACAAAATCAAACATAGGTTGTCATTGTGATTCCCTTTGTGGTTTCTGATGTAAACAGTCATATTAAAAAAACAAGCATCAAAATGTATTCAAAGTTAGACAAAGGATGATTATAATCAACTGAGAGCTTTCTAGAAGCCTGCTCAAAGCAATAAGTAATGTATCAAAGCTGGATTCTATAGGAAATGGTCCGTGGGATAGCTACTGTATGTCTCTCTGGCCTCAATGAGGAAACATTTATGAACCTGTGAATGTGTGAAGTCAGTTATCAAAACTAATGCCCATTTGTTGCAATGGCGGACATTTTATCAAGTATCAGTGAAATAAGACCGTCGTGCACCTGGCAAAAGGTTGTTTAATAGCAAATGCTCTAAGCAGAAGGATGTTCACAGTAAATTTGCTCTAATTTGAAAACTATTGGTTTATATTCCCTATTTCCACCCAACAAACTGATATGAATGATCTAAAAAATCACAACACTCTGATTTCATGTAAAATAAGCCAATGGTTGTAACATTACAAGCAATTTACTGTTAATGCCCTTCTGCTCAGAGCATGTGCCAATGACCTTCTGCCACGTGCACAATGAAATTTGGTCCTACCTCATGCAAAAATATTCACAACGTTTGAGCTATAATGATCTAGATTTGAGAGTACTAAATATATGAGTAACTAGTAAAATTATGCCTTCCATTTGCCGATCACATTCATTATTCTAAGTTTCACAATAATGCCCTCACAGACTTAGTCTCTGAAAAAGCAGTTATCGATTGATTTTACAAGAAACTGATGAAGAAATTGAATGATGAATAATTTCCACCTAGAAAACATAACACTTTACGCTAGTAAACTCTACTATGTTATGCATAATTCATTGTAATATTCCTTTTTTATTACTGTATTATGTTTGATTGAGAAAATAAACATGAACTGCAATGAACTAAATCAAGCATATGAAATTGTAGGTCCTAATTACCTTTTTCGTGGGATCCACCATGCACCGTGCAAAATTATCGGATTCTATGGATGCTGATCGTATCGTGTCTGTGCGACCATATTTGTACTTGCGTAATGATGCACTCTCATACGTTGCTGTAGAGTGTCCGTACAATCTGGTGGCCAGGAATATATGAGACATTAGTGTTAGATTGATGCTTGCTTTGTCATTTTGTTTTGAAAGAGATTTACACCAGTGATGTGTTGCCAAAAAGTGTTACTCTCAGGACAATTTCTACCTTGAATTTCAGAATAGTACTTCACGGAAATTGGTATATACAGTAATACAGGAAACAATGAGTCAATATTTCTTTCTACTTCGTAAAAATATCGGTGTTAGTAGCTTATAGCAACAGATATATATATACATGTATAAAAAAAAAAGATTTATGGTGATGTCACTTTAAATCATCTTTGATATATCATTCTTATCCAAAAGCAAAATGAGCAAAAACTGTTTTGGGGGTTAGATAGTGATGAAAACATACAACAGCTGTATAATCAACCATTTTGGAGAAAAGGTATAGCTTCTTCAAAATTAAATCTTTGTATTTGAGCACATAAGTAATTTGATGGTACATAAAAAAATTACTGGTAGTTTGATGGCACATGAAGAAATTTAAGTGATTATAAAGGTCTAGATTTTGGGCTAATTCACACTCTTCAGTCATGAAACTTTGTTTCATGAAATTCTTACGATCACTCATAGAAATAGCCCCATTTACTTCTTTCCTTCTTTTTTTTGGGGGGGGGGTATGACCTACAACCTCCATCCCCAACCAATATCAGTATCAGTATTATTTACAGGTCTATAGGTTGGATTAATATTTTTACAAGTGCTGACTGAGAGAAAAGTGGAAAATGGTCCTCTCAGATTCAGTTGTCTCAACATATTCCTGTACACTTGCCGTTACATCTTCTCTGTTATGTATCACATCCTATCGTATTGTTGTGCGGTACGGTATTCCGTTGTATTGTAATGTAATGTATCGTAATGTTACTTAACGTAATGTAATATATTGTAATGTAATGTAATGCAATGTAATGTAAGAAAATGAAGCGTATACCTTCATTTTGTTGTCACAGTGTTTTGTAGCTCATTGTACGATGTTTTATCACTTATTGTATATTAATTTGAATGATGATTTGTTTTTGTTTTTAACTTCTGGGCCCTGTTAAGATAAGCTCTCTGTAGCTTCACAGAGTACTAAACCATTTGTTTTGTACATTATTATGTTTTTATGATTTTGTTTTGAATGGTGAATAAAATGAAATGAAATGAAATGATTCTGTAAATTCCAGTGAAATTGACTAACTGAATTGCCTTCACTGCCATGCATTTCACCTGGTAATGTTTAAGATTACAAACTGGTATTTGCTAGAAAAATGCTACTCAATTTAATGGCAGTGGTGTGTCTCTTTTGCATGCCTAAAAATGAACAGTCATTTAAAATACACTGCCATATAGAAGAAAATACCATCTGAGAACCTTTCACAAGGTAAAGGAGCTAGAAACTCAGTTTTAGTGGAGTTACGGTGACTGTTACACACTGATTTGAATTACTGTCTCATACAGACAAAAAATCCTAGAATAGAACATACACTAAACAAAAATAATAATATTTTTTATTTACCCAGGGTAGCCACTTCAGTCAAATAGACTGTTCTTCCAGCGGGCCCTGCATAACAATAAATGGTTATATTACCGCTTTCTCTGTTCTAGAATAGGCCGACGCCGCTGCTAGAGAGCAATTTACCATTTTTAAAAGTCTTTGGTATGACCCGACCCGGGCTCGAATCCGCGACCTTCCCGATGTGAAGCAGACGCTCTAACCAACTAGGCCATCACACCGGTTGCATGTATTTTTGGCACTTCTTCAAATTCTAGGTAATTACTGATCTTAATATTTCACAGACATGTCCTTCATCAATAACTGAAGGGTATGAGTGAACTTTTGCTGTACTGCAGGGAGGGGTGCAAATGTGATTTCCTGCCTTTAATGTGACTTACTTGAAGAATGTATACTGGAAGGCAGTCTGGAGAAATGAGTCTGGACTCAATCGTTGTGACTTGGGAAAATCCTTACCGAAATGCATAAACGGTAAACATGTGACTTGAATATCTTCATGAACTCTGTAATGAAAAAGGGAAAATTGTACACATTACAACTGACAGATACTTCCATTTTTGTTGGCTGGCGGTTATCCATTCGTGGAGCAGGTCAAACAGTACAATACACAGCGTATTTTATCTGCTACTCTCAAGTTGATGAATGCCGGGGTATCACGTTATGTAGTGTCATGTTATATAGTGCTGTCAGGGGTATCACGTTATGTAGTGCTGTCCAGTGTCAATTAGAAGTCCAGTTGTATTGTAACTAGGGAGCTTTCGATTCGCGACGGTAAGCAAAGAGGACGGCGGGTTCGAGCGTGCAATCGAAAGCTCCCTATTGACTAATGGTGCAGGTGTTGCACTGGGGAACAATATACAGGTATAAACTAACCAAAAGTCAAATGTTATTTCTAAGTGCTTTTAATGTTGAATAGGACCACTTAACGAAACAGTTTTCACGAAAACAGTTTTTTTTAACATTGAAAAACACACTAAAAATAACTTTTAGATGGTTAGGGAAACCTATGATACAGCACTGAAAATATAAATAAATAATTCAATAAAATCACAGATTTTTAATTTGTACCTCAAGGTACCATTTATATCATCATTTGCCAAGCATGCAGTAAAACTCTGAAATAAACTCCCAACATGAATAAGAAACTTGCCAGGCATCAATCAATTCAAAGTCAAACAGCTGCTCAAAATACATTTTTTACATTAAAGACTAAACCACAAAGCATAGAATATCATTATTATTGTTCTATTATCGCTGATATTCTTTCTACTTCTCCTCTCCTTACTACAAAAGTACAATGATTTTCACTATCACCACCACCACGTCCTTTTCCAAATTGCATCCGCCTTTTCAATGTGGAAGTCCTCCTAAGATCACAAATAATGATGAAGCCTTTTACTTACGTGTCTACATCGTGCTTTGCGGCATCTATTGCTTCTAATATTTCAGGATCTATGTGAAAGTCCAGGAGTTTGGGCTTGGAGAGACTCGACGATGAATGACTGATTTCTGTTACTATATTATTCCTGAAATGATTTAAGAAAACATAATTGATTGATGTCAATGTTGTATTAAAGACACAAGCTAACATTGTGAAACTTTATTTTAAAAAATTGTCAAACTTTGATATCTGAGCTACATATTTGTGCTAAAATAGACAAATAAACATCCTACAATGCAAAAGTTTGGAAAGTTATGCTGCCATTGGCAAGATATGCATAAATAAACAATTACCACTGTGGAGGAGTATAAAAAAAGCCTAGATCTGCACTCAGAATTCTATGGAAGGAAATGGGCTAGGTGAATCTGGCCAACCTGAGTACTCATAGATTGTCACTGTTTTAAAGCACTAAGTAATTATTTCTGAATACATTTTTTTTAGGGCTTCAGTTTTAGACTTTATCAAAGACACTTAGAGCATGGAGGATTATGTAGCTAACATTTATGTTTAACTGTGGTCATTGTTAACTTGTGTCTTTAAACATGTTTTAAAAACAGGTACTAGATTAATATTTTCCGTAAAGAAAAGTCCTTTTTAGCCTTTGTTGATGAAAGTCAAATTATTATGCTTAGTGCATTTTGGGTCACTGTGAAACAATACTAAACTGAAATTTGAACCCCAAACTTTCTGATTACTTCACAGGCAACATTTCTACTATACCACAGAAACTGCTCATGGCTAGAGCAATAATTCTTAACCACCTACGAACACACAACTGCTCTTTACTGTAAAAAGTAGGTGATTTTAGAACATTGGTGGAATTATGACAGAACCGTATTTGTTCAGACTTTCTCAATGTAAGTTACACACTGCACTCAATGCACTTTCTGAGGCACTATGAAAAAAAATCAGAGGTTGTTGGAGTGCCTCATAAAATAGTTGTTATCAACCATCATTAACCCTAGCTAGCCCAGGCTTTTTTGAAACCGCAAAGCAGTAAATTGCGTGATCACCGAAAAAAAATTGCATGTGCGTAGAGCCGGATGTAATCTCCAAGACTGTATAGAAGTAAGGTCTCAAGATGTTAATTTGATTTGTTGTAGAAATGCTGAAAGAGTATACTCACATGAAGGCAAGGCTATGGTCTGCAATAGCAACTATTGGAGGTCCTTCAGCCGTTGAATGTTCATATGTCAGACCCATACAACCAGAGGTTCCTACCCAGAACTGGTAATACAATAATAAGAAAGAAACAAGCAAGATAGAAAAAAAAGACAGACAGACAGACAGAAAGGAAACAGAATAAGAGAGTTGCATTTTGATTCACATCAGCGTAGGAAAGACACAGGGGCTGAGGTGATTTAGCTCCCAAATTACAAAATAGAACCCTAAATCACAAAATGGCCCTCAATTATCCTCGTAGGGTTCAATGTATAACATACTGGCATCACTAAATCATGCTTGAAAGTAGCCGCCAAAAATCAAATCTTATTCCTGCCGATTCGCATGGTATGAATGCATTAGTACTACAAATAGAGAGTAGTAAATATAAAATTGTCAGTGAACATACATAGTTCTGTACAGTTGTTGTTGTAGTTTTGCAATGTTGACAAAGCATACCATAACTTTGGTTACCATTTGCCTTTGGTGTGAAGTATTTTCCAAACATATTTAATGAGAAATTGCAATTCAGTAAATCAACATGTCTGTCACACGCATTTATAAATATAAATAAATATGGCTAAAAGTTCATGGAATGGTGAGACAAACAAAAAAGTTTTTCTACAGAATTCTAACTGTCTGGATTCATGTAAAACTGTGTATATTAGGATAACTATGATTATGATTATGATTATGTACATATCATTCAGGTTCTTTTCAGTAAAAACACAAACACTTATTGCATGAGAAAATAAAATGAATAATTATTGCCCACTCATAATATTTCCTTGCCCAGGGCAACCACCTAGGTGGGTGTGTACAGCCATTGTTAGTAAGTCGTCTGTTGTCTGACAGAAGAGCCATAGCATATGTTCCCGGCAGAAGGGCCTTAACAGTAATTTTTCTTTAGTTTGAGAAATATTGCCTTATTTGATATTTACACTCAACAGACTGACAGAAGGATCTAAAGATATCACACTTCTTTGATTTCATGTGAAAAAAGCCAATGGTTTTCATGTTACAGACAAGTTAGTGTTAAGGTCCTTTTCCCAGGAACAAATGCTAGGGCCCTTCTGCCGGACAACTGACAACCCGAGTTTTGAATGATATTACAGTCAGACTTAGAACTCACCTGTAACGTCTTATCAAACCACCTGTTCCCACTGCTGGCCTGACTACCCCCACCATACAAGGACCGCCTAGCCCTGGCCTCTAGCGAGTCTGGGTCCACGGTGGGATGCTGACTGTCCTGGTCCAGGGCTATTAGGAACAGACTACGTTTGATTGCCTCAAAGGACTCTTTGTTGACACGATCTATAACATATCAAAGAGATTGAGGAGGTGAAAAAAAAATATATGAACACTTGATAAATTGTTGTCCAAAGGCAAAGTTTAACAATGGTTTCACTTTAACCCTAAAAAGGCTGGGGGGGGGGAGGCGGAATCCGCCCCCCTAGACGTTTCGCGCAAAATGTCCGCGACGCGCAAAGCAGTTGCCACGGCGTTTCATGACTTTATTCTCTCGAATGTCACGCATCTTTTGAGACCAAATTTGCGACGTCCGGGTACGTGGTTCCCAAGTTACGTAACATTTTGTACTTGCATGTCACCCCAAAAATCGCTCAAAAATGTGATTTTGTGTACATTTTCAATACAAATTGTGTTTTCAGCCAAAATTCATAAATGTATGATTATTTTTACTTTTATTGACTGAAATTAATTAATTTTGTGCTGTTTATGACCGCAAAAGTGTCCCCGACAAATTTCATCAAAAAAACAATAGAAAACAAAAGGCTGAAAAAACAAAGAAATACATAAGAAATTTGAAAAAACAATAAAATACATAGGAAATCAATATTGATTCCGGATTTTTTTTAAGTAAACTTGCTAAGAATGCTAAAAAGAGTGTCCAGACACAAAAATTAGCAGTTTTGGAGCTTTAATTAGTGATTTACAGCTTAATTATGATTTTACGCATAAATTAGCATAATTAATTGATATGAAATTAATTCCTGGTAATTAACTATACAGTCTTGTAGATTACGTAATGGGTAACGTGCGTGCCGATTTTTAAAAAACAATAAGGGCTTTTGGAAGACATTGAAGAAGTGGAGGAGGAGAGTAGAAGGGCTGGGCTGAAGGAGGAGGATGTGACGATTTGGGTGAAGTGGAGGGAGGGAGTAAGGGTAATTTCTGTGAGAGTGAGCTGACTCCGGCCACCCCCATAATCGATGATAAAACCGGATTTAACACTCTAGATTACTTCTATTAATGACTGGTATCACCACACACATTTTTCCCTATAAACTGTAATTTTAACCATCCAGTTGACATTTATTACCAAGGTGATCTTCACTCATAGATATCTAGTAAGTGACGGTAATAATTTTCAACACTTTTGTATTCTTGGTTGTTTTGGCTGCGTGCAAATGACAAGCAATATGGTACAGTGTATGTGTGGAATTTCAGAGAATGACAACATATTTGCTTATTACTCTGCTGGCCATTGGAACCAAATGTGCCAAGTATTAATTAACTCTACGGGAATTACAGAATCTTACATCTCTTTCCCACACAAGAGTTACAAACCATGTGCTACATATCTTAAATGCTTATGTTGTACTATAAAAGCTAGGACATTATTGGCTTAGAATTTGTATCATAGATGTGACCCTTAATTCCTTGGCAAACTTTGTTGGTTTGTCTTCCCATTGATATGATTCTCTATGCAAACAACATGACAAGATACATTAGAATGACTTTGTAAATATTGACCTTTAATTTAGCTAAAAGTTCCTTGCCACAATAACAACCTTTTACTCAGTGTTTAATTCTCACATGTTTACTCACATGTTTCTGTAGTCAATAGCTTGTTCCCATCTTGTGTAGTTAGTTTTGTCTTAGATAAAAATCCTGCTAGGATCAAATCATTAGGCCCTGTGATATTTTACACTTTACATTCTCAGGTAACTTTAGTGGATAAGCAGTTTGAAATCAGCGACGTTTTCCTGTTATTAGTAGCCTGCTACTAAGTATTTTTTTAACCGAAAATAGTTGACTGAAATGTTTAACCAAATACACCAGGCTCTAATACTTTAGCAGATATAATAAAGTTATGATCAGTAGACGAAAGAAATTTAATTGTTGTTCTTTGCTCACTTTCTGTTTGGTTTTTTTTTTTTAAATATCAGTCTGAAAGATATAAAGCTAGTCCAATGTATTGTTGGTTCGTTCTTTAGATTCTCAGGACAGATAGGGGTGTTTCAAGGAAGACTACGATTTGCCTAATTTTTCCTATAGCCACATATGCATGCGAATCATGGATCCAAACGAAACCCAACTACAGTCACATGAATGCCTTTCAGATGTGGTGTGGGAAACACATGCAATTTTGTACAAACTTCATGGAAAAAGTGCCCCCTACACACTGTTTACTGCCAAATACCGAGATACTTTGGTCACATTACAAAATGAAGAGGTCTCAATCTTGAAAAGGTCATCATGCAAGGCAAGGTCAAGGGGAAGCGTAAGTAAGGAAGACCAAGTTCAAATGGTTTGACCAAATTAGAAATGTTAACTGTGCTCTCAATTGACAGGATGTACAACCTTGTTGAGGAATGTCAGGAATGGCATTACATTGCTGGCACCACTAGTTGTCAGACATGAAACCAACCAACCAACCAACCAACCAACCAACCAGTAACCAAGCAAGCAAGCAAGCAAGCTAAGCACAGCAAGCAACACCACACCACCCACCCCAAGCCCACCCCACCCCCACCCCACCACCAAACCCACCAACCCTGCAACCAGCAACCCAGCACCAGCAACCCAGCAAACCAGGCAACCAAGCAATCCAAGCAACCAGAGCAACCAAGCAACCAAGCAAACCACAAAAAAGCCAACCAAGCAACCAACTAACAAACCAATCATCACTTTACCAAATGTACACATTAGAACAGCATGTTATTGGGTACAAAGCATGGGCCTGGATAATGTCATATCTCTAACGCGATTTAGATTTTATGCCTTTGACACTATAGGCACTTCGGTGTTCCTAGTTCGTACCTTTGTGCCTGCGGAATGGTTCGATGGCAAACCAGTGACGGGTAGTTGCTTCAAATATTTACCTCTTAAACAAATAAGGGTGGTATTATTAGCACATACCTAAAATCTGAGTCAAGCAGTGTGGAAGCCTTTATGACATTTCATTGTTAGTTGACTATGCTCACGCATGCAGACTGTACTGTAAACTGTTTGCTTTCAAAAGCATGGTATTTTTCCCTTTCCATAATAGAAGCAGCTACTCCATGATTTTAGTTTCGATGGTCACGTAGAAGAGGAGAACAATAGCCCCCTAAAGAGAGTGACATTGCTTTGTTTATTTTTTATATGAAGAAGTTGCGTGTTGATACTCAGGATTAAATTTTATTTAACATCTTCATTCAAAGCATTTTCCAGCAGGGTGAATTAAACAGCTGCGAGATAGCTTCGAATACCCGTTAGAACTGATATGAAACTGGGCAGCCATCATTCATTATGTAAACATCCACTTAAACGACATAAACACAAAAAGGAAACAAAACGCGACACAAAATAATGAACACACTTCCATAGTTATGGCTTCTTGCTCACTTTCTTCATTTTCTTGTAGATCTTTCCCCACGTGTTTTCTTATTGCTCTTTTTTGTCAGTACCCGACCGGTACGGTCGGCATTGGGTGTTGACCTCCACCGGATGTTTTCAGGCTGAGTGAGTACAGGTCATATGGGAGACTGTATGGCTTACCATCAGGGGGGTTCCCGAGCACCCATCGACGCTGAAAAACCGTGGTGACAACACAAAGACCGATGTTTTCTTCAGTTTCCATCTCAAATAAATATCCTTCAATTAAAGTAGATGAGACACTGCATCTAAACAGCCTGAACAGGAGAAGGTCTGTTAACACTGCTTACAAAACACGGTTCGGGATCGGCGCCCCGCGTTAGGGATAATTTTTATTTTCGAAGGCGATTTATTATTAGAGCCTTGGTGCTATTTTGAATTTTTGAGGGGCTATTTTCTTACCACTGCGGGCTACATTTTTCCGTTGCACTATCAGAATTTGAAGAATGCAAATGAAAGATTGCTGATGTTTTAGCTGGTGCTTCATCTAATAAAGCAAATTTAATTCATTTTTGATTCTTCAATGCCATAATAAAAACAAAAATTTGAAATTTTTCATATCGAATTATGAGGGTGATTCTACAAAAAGGAAATGGTCGCCCCAAAGAATTGGTTGGCGGAATTCGGCGGGATTTTGGGGTTTGGCCATGGGCTAAATTCAGCCCGTCGCCCCGGATTATTTTCCCCTACGCTGTACGAACTCTATGGTATTAGTACCCTTTTTCCTTCTCAAATGTTTTGAGTGGTGACACCATTACCGATTCTTAATGACGATTTGTGCCATAGAAACACATAATCCTGGATTACAAAATCTGGAAAATGTGACTTGGGTTGCTGCTACAAATTTTGGGGCTCTATTTTGCATTGGTGGTGGGTTCCGCATTTCAAGGAAAACAACATTCCCTGATTTTTCCCTGCATGAAGTCTCAAAATTCCGATGATAATCATTTCAACTTCATTTCCAGCTTCCACATGTTTTCTATGTTGTTTGCAGTGATACTGATTTGCAATATAAAACACTGTAATGCTAAAACTAATTAGTATTTAATTTTTGGGCCAATCCCAAAATTCCCTGACTTTTCCTTGATTTGAGGCATTTTTTATCAAAATTCCCCTGACTTTTCGCCTTGACTGGAAAAAAGTAAAATAATTTTCCCCAATTTCCCTGATGGCTGGGAACTCTGGTAACTTAAACATTATCTAATAACAAAGTCCAAAGACTCAGTTAATCTGTTGCTAATAGGAAGCCGACAAAGTCACTCACTGAATTTGATATTTTAACATCGCGTTGCATCTGCTTTGAAGTTTTCAGCACTTACTATTCACAAATCTGACACTTTCAGTCCTATAAGCTTGTCAGAGGTAAAGATTATGTGCAATCTTTTACATTATAATGATTTTTAGCTTATGTCGTCGTTGATAAGTTGATTATGGGTTGGGCAAATTTTGAACCAAATCTTTATAAAAAAGAGTTTACCTGATGTATTGTATTGCAACACGATATCTTGGGTTGGCATCTGGCATATCCAGGCGGGAAACGTCACCACCTTCATCCTTCTTCCACACCTGGGCACTCGACATGAGGCTTAACAGCCTTGTAGTATTGCGTCATTGCACAGAGGTTGCACCCATCCATATCCACAGGTATCTGGATTTCACTGCCCAAGGTAACAAAATGGGAAGGTCAATAGGTCAATGACCAATGGGCTACAAAAATGTTGGCGTTGGACAAAGGTCTCATTTAGGGCCATTCTCTCCTGGACATATAGGGTTAGCGTTGCACAGTGAATTCATTGTTTTGGTTTGTGCACCCATAACATTGCACCATGCTGGACAGATTTACTTGATTTGTACTGTATAACAATCCAGAAAGTCAGTAGTCCAAATTTCAGGTCAATATATACCAAATTTGGGCGCCAACTATTCACACCTCCAAATTGTCTATGATGCTTAAAAAGGTCAGTACACTACACAAAAAACTAGTTCATACCCTGTCTTAAGTTTAGTTTAACAGCGTTATTGAATTAATTTTTATAGCACATCCCTCGTTAACAATTTTTCAGGTTGGGAACTTTGCCAGCTCTATTCATGTCATAGTCGATCTTGTGGTTCCCTAAATTTACACCTAATTTTCAGTTTTATCAGAATATTAATCCCTCCTGCAAGTTATTCAAGCATGTCGGGTTATACTGATTCTAGTGCTCTCTCCGAAAAAAGGGGTTGCGGTTATCTGCACTGATACCTCAGAAAAATGAAAATTGTCTCACAGACAACAAGACTGATCTTGTAAGTGCACATATTTGAGATTCAGCGATGCTCTAAATTGAGGAGGACGATGACAGCTGGTATGAGCTTGAAAATTCAATATCCAAGATCCTTTACAGCAGCAATGCAACAGGCCACGCGGCACTCAAATTTCCTGAAATCTCATGTGCGAAGACGGAGCGACTAAGGCCAATGAAACTAAATGAAGCTTAAATTTAAGCTAATTGCCTGGAACAGGCCCCCCACGCGCCCCCCGCCCACCCCCCCCCAAAAAAAAAAAAATTAATATTTTTATAAATAAATACAAATTGTTACAGCTGGCCTTTCACAACCCAAAAGGAATTGCTAAAAAAAATTACAAAATCTTAACGTTTAACAGCTAAACAACATCTTTTCCTTCTTTGTGAAAAAAACAGCACATTAGAAAATTTCCGGAAATACCAAACATATCCAGAAATTTTTGCAATTTTCAGGGAAAAATCTGGATATCCAGAAATTTCAGAAATCTGATATAGTGACTTACGTCGGTCAATCAGATACTTGAAATCCATCGATACCCGTGATGAGCTTGGCCTGCTTGCCGCAACTGGGTGTCACCGGAGCCCCTAGACCTCTGACCTGTCTGGGTTTGGCGGAAGATGACCCGGGTGACACGTTGATGATGACCGGTGATCGGAAGTCGAAGGTATGGCCACTCGAAGCCACCCAGTACTTAACTGAGAGGGTAACAATGAGAAAAAGAATGACGTGAATTTGCCAGGGGGGGGGGGGGGGCCATGGGAGGTTAAAGAGGCTGAATTAACTGCCAGACCTAATTTCGCATGGTGCTTACAACTAAAATGTAACTTTTTATTTTTTTTTACTCTTCATGTTTTCTTCAGTGTGATCGGACTGGCTGTATGTAACATCAAAACCCAAATTATTCCCTTATTTTTCCGCCTACATTGTTTACTTATTTTGTTTGCTACTCCTCATAATTTAACCCCTTCCCTTTTTTTTAAATTTTAACTCCATTGCTGTATCTGCCGTGCATTAACACGAGGCCTAGTTTTACCACTGAATTAGCAACATTACACAAATTAGTTTGTCTGGTATATCCCATTCACTGTAGCATATGCTAACCATCATTTATTGTAATGTTCTCAGTGCTACTGTAAACTTTCGCTGATGTATATCAAACATCTATTGCACTATGAAAACATTGAAGGCACAATATAATCTGTGGCAATCAGCGAAAGATATCTTTCTTAAATGAATCAGGTTGATATAGTCCTCAAACCCCTGGATTATTTATCTGTTCCATTTTTGCCTCATATCCCAGTTTAGGAAGTACTGCAGGCCATATAGCCAATGAACTATGGAAACAGGTATGTGACCTTCTTAATCAGAAGTACTCTAGTAATTGTTATTGATGAATCACTCATTGTTATAATGACCTTAACATTTATGTCACCAAGAACTGTTTTAGTTTAGCTGGTATCATGGCTGAATCAATCACAATCCACCAAAGTTTGTTGAACAATCCTACTCATAATCCTAACCTCTATTTTTGGTATGTGAATGATGACTTTGTCAACATGGTAGTTACAGGAAATAGAAATGCTAAGTTATTCAGGGTCCTACTGTTCCAAAAGCATTTAGTGATTTTAGTATGTACTACCTCGCGGGGATCACAATTGAATCCCTATGGAGGAAATTGAGGGCGCGTTTTCCGCTGCAATATTATGGGGTGAGCGTGGTAGTCGCAATCTTTTCGGCAGCGGACTGCTAAATCACCCTCTGAGCCCCCCCTTGTAGTATTTTCCTACGCTAGTCACTCACCCAGTTCTCATATTTTTCTTGGACCCTCTCTACATCCAGTCCCATTTGCAAGTTGACTGACCGATGCCACCAGGTTTACCAAACTCATCCCACAATACTGTAAAAGACAAACAGAATAATTGACAAGTGTATCAGAGATATTTGCTAGCATTCAACCTTATAATCTTCCAAAAGTAGATAAGCCTAAGCATCGATTCCACAAGTCTTTTGTGAAGGTCTGACAAGACCAAGTGGATTGACTATCTGTTTAAACTTTATCTATGATCAACCAGTCTGTCTATGCCAGCCGATTCATACGATCGCCCGTGACCGGTCGAACATCAATGCGGCCCGATAACAGACACATTCACTTGAACCCGACGACATACTGGCAGAACCGCCACACTCCGACAGACAGACGGCAAGCGTAATACGCTGTAAGCG
>JZLH01S0171243.1:40292-50564 GCA_001188425.1 Eucidaris tribuloides | reverse complement strand
CAGGCAAGAAGCTAGAGTGAACAGGAAACAGAGAAGTCAACGTGTACTTCATCCTGGTGATACATGTAGATCAATTTCTCCCCCTCCTCTCTACCTACCCCACCCCAAGCTCCCCCATCCCCCAAGTAACAAACATGCTGATTCTGCCATCACGTACCGGCAAGAAGCTACAGTGAACAGGAAACAGAGAAGTCACGGTGTACTTCACCCTGGTGATAGATCAATGTTAGTAATGTCAATATTACTTCCTCAAGGAAGTGAAGGATTTTCGAATACTTTTTTCTTATTGCATCAACGCGCACATGCATGTACGGCACTTGTACAGTTCACGATGAAATGAGACTGAAAATAAAATACAAGGAGTCGAGTATTGGTCTTTGAGACTTTGGTACTTAAAGATAAAGACAGTTAGCACCACTTGTGAGAAATATGTGAGAAAGAAAAGCGTGATAAACAAGTTATTTGTGCAAAAAAGCTTAGCATGGTGACTAAATGATATTGCTGATTCACATGTGATGTTTATCAATTCATATCTTGCCAGTGCCAGCATAACTTTGCAAAGTTTTGTATTCTTGGATATTCATTTGTCAGTTCAAGCACTATTACATTATGTAGCTCAGATATTACAGTTTGACATTTTTTTCTTACTAGAAGCTCTACAATTTTAATTAGTGTAATATTAAAACAATATTTTTAATAAGTATTTTATGTAAATAAACATTATTCCCCATACTACAATAACACCAATAGAATTAGTAAGTAAGGTATGTTTAAATATAATTTCTGCTTCACAAACATTGCTTACTCATCAAATATTTGGATTTACAATGAATTTAATAATATTTGTTGTCATTGTAACATCATCTCCTATTCCCCTTGCAAAATGTTTCTGCACCAAAATGACATAAAATGGTTAGGTGAAACCTAAGAATTCAAAATGGTTTCAGCTGGATCTTTTCGGTTGGTTAACAGTTGGTTAGGCTATTTGACATAGCACCAGTTGTGATCCAATCGAGACTACAGCAGCCTCATTAAAAAAGTGTGTAAGTTACATGTATATAAAACATTCATGCACACACTTTGTGGTTTTGAGGTCACTAATGATTGAAGTTCCATAAAGCTGAAGTGCATCACCATCTGCAATCGTAGTTTTGTTTCACAAGAATTCAAATCTTGTAACGGTCTATATCCCTTACAACCAAAATTAGTGGTGTTTATTTATGGATTTCTGATACCATTTCATCATTTTCAAAAATGGAACAATTGACTACCGTACATAAAATTTGGTGTCAGAAGTATCAGACATACAAAACAAAACAAATTGACAACACCACAAAAAGTTTGGCATTTACGCACAACGCAACCAAAATATAAACATTACACATAACGGAAAGTGATTCACAGCAACAATCGAGCACCACTCTTCAGAACCGTAATTAACACAGCCTTGAACTAGACGGCTGACAGTTTACGATTTGACATCATATTTTATTTCTCGATACAGTCGGTCGGGCCGGCCGTCCCGATGCCAAGATTGTGACAACATAATAATGGCGGGAGATTAACGTTATACCCAAACTTCGGGAACATACGGAAGAAAGAGAGAAAGGTGCTTAATCCGCATGTGCATCCCCGAGTGTGACACGTGAAACAATTGCGGTTGGAAACTGCTTCCTCTCGATAATCCCCACAAAGTGAATCAACGTTTGAATTTGATACGCCGCTGTCGGTCCGACTTAACATGAGTCGCAATCACGTCGTCGGGCTAATTTGAAGCGAGCACGCCACCCGGTATGGTGACATTTTGGAAACCATTGTCTACATCTCTTGTAATATAACTAAATCCTTTGTTTGCTAATCCTTTCACCAGCTATTTCAAAGCAAATTAGACATTTGCCATCTGGGATTATGACAGTCACAGTCACACCCAAGACCAGTGTCATCAAAATATGTGAAATAAATGTTTGGACTCTCTTTGGGGTTTCTTTCCAGTCTGGGTTGAAAACGTTTCTAACTTGAATGCCATTCAAGTGTGACAACTGTTCAAACGTGCCGAAGTCACAGATCTGCACCAAATAATACACATTAAGCCCATAGATGTTTAAATCCTCCGGCATGTTAGGAGTTAATCTACATGTAGCTACCATTTTTGAAGGAGCACAAGGCAATCTAAAAAAGGTTTCTCAAATCACTTCAAATAGCACACCTCAAAGATTTTATTCAAAGAAATACATTTGTCACTGGTGGATTTTTTTTTTTGGGGGGTTTGGGGGGGTAGGGAACTAGAAAAACGGGAGTATCTTCATCTATGTACTCTTTACTCCAGGAAGAACTGTAAACCTGATAGATCATCTTTTGTTGTGATCTACATGTAGAATCCCACCACGTCACATTCTTGAAACGAACAGATCCACAGATAGTTCAGGCAAAATGACACCTGTTTTCAACCTTCAGTAATCAAAAATGGAACTTCATACCCAGACCAAACATTCTGTAGACATGACAGTTCACAGCAATAGCCAAGATACTAAAGACTCTCTGAATCAATGTTTCGTAATATTTCTTACAATAACCTTTTCGATATTCGTCTGCGAATGAAGATACTGATCTATCATAGGTAAAAAAAAAAAAAATACGGTTTCGAAATGATGCTGAAATTCATATTCTGATGATGAAATTCACATACTGCTGCCTACAACTGTGCCATATCAATCAAGGTCGCACAATTACATTAAGTCAGCTGTTTGTAATATCAAGGTCAAGTTGGCAGGTATGACAGGTCCGTCTCTCTCTCTCTTCCCTGGTGATATTGAGGGTGGGTTCCACACACAGAAGGGCACAACGATAATGATTCTTCAAAAAAGAATATTACCTAGAGTAAAGGGGGAGAGGGTGAAGACGACAGATGCAGAAGACCGAGGAGTGGGGGAATGGGGAGTGACATGGGAAGGAGTAATGGAGGAGGCGAGAAGAACCATAGGCTATACCCCCAATTTTGTAAAAAAACACACAAAAACAAAAACAATAACAGCCAAAATGCCTCATTTAGAACAGAAAAAATTCTTAAGGAAATGAGAAGAGTGTTGTCATGGACATTTTCTTTTTGCTTGTCACATCGATTTGCATCATGGAACATTCTTTTTTACGGTTTGATGGGCCGCATCAATTTTTGCTTGTTTCACCAATTTGCACCATGCAACATTCTTCTTATGGACTTTATGACCTTTTTTTAGCTTGTCACATCGATTTCAATCATGCAAATGGGGGGGGGGGGCCTGTCACATCTAAAAAAAAATATGTGTACACACGATACTCCCTTTAAAAATCCTGGGTATACCCTTGGGAAGGGGAGGGTATGGGTGATGATGGAGGTGGTGTGTAGGTAAGAGGAAGAGGGAGAAGGAAGGAGGAGAAAAGAATGAGGGAGGGGTGAGGGAAAAAAGAGAGGAGATGAGAGGAGTGTGGAGTGTGATCAGTTAAAGGCAAGGTTCACCCTGAAAACAACTTGGTTTTAATAAAAGCAGAACAATAAGAGAAACATATTAATGAAAGTTTGGCGAAAATCCATCAAAGAATTACCAAGTTATGAAGTTTTAAAGTTTCAGTTTTGTGACGTCACGTGCGAGCAGCTCCCCATATGTCATGTAATATAAATTCCATAAATTGTAATTTTTTAATAGATCATGATAATTGAATGGGTTTTTTTTCATAGTTGCATGTGTGGAATAATGTTTCTGATAATATATTGAATGCACAAGTAAAATCATTTTCAAATTTCTAAGAAAACGGCACTTTTATGGAATTTATATCACATGACATATGGGAACCTGCTCGCACGTGACGTCACAAATTTAAAACTTTGAAACTTCATAACTCTGTTATTCTTAGGTGGATTTTCGCCAAACTTTCACTAATATGTTTCTTTCATTGTTCTGCTTTTATTAAAACCAACTTGATGTCAGGGTGAACCTTGCCTTTAATGTCACGGATGGACATTTTAAAAAATGGCCATTATTGAAAGCCTAAGAAAAATTCAGCATTATTCAGTACCTCTAGTGATAGCCTCCACAGTAAATCATACAGCAACCATTTTATAGCTTATCACTTTTTCCTCAGGACTTCAGTAATGGTCATTTTTTAAAGTGTCCGTCCGTGACATTAACTGATCACACTCTGTGATGCATTTTCTCTAATGATATCTCACAAATATGATAAAGAGTAGCGGTAAGGGTTTGGGTTGCCATTGGGTTTCCAGTTCAAAACAGGGTTAGAGTTAGGGTAAGGATTGAGATTAGGGTTAACAGTGCATGTGATGGTGGGCGTTCAAGCAATTATCACTGGAGCATACAGTGTACATGTATGTCATGGAACCGACAGGAGTTGAGGGGATGATGGAAAGTATGAATGAATGAATGAATGAATGAATGAAGGTGCCTATGAGTGGACCTTACAGCAGGAATGTGTGTGACAGTGTGAGAAGAACAATTAGGAAAGGTATAGATAGACCTGTTCCGTTTTAAGAATGAGACATCACTTCGTCGGCCATAGCTGGGGGGGGGGGGGGGGTCTTCCAAGAAAATAACCAAAGATGAGTATCTTCATGAGGCATTTCTTAGTTCAAGAACAGCTGTAAACCTGGCTTACTGCATCATCTTTTGTTGTGCTCTAGAAGCCCCCCAGCTATGGCGCAAGTCACGTTTTCGAAGCCTAACAGGTCTATTAAAAGCGTTGTTGTATCGGAGACCACTGGTTCCGAGACCGCGGCCATCCCCAAACACAACCTTTCCATAGGGTTTGTACAGGTGACTCGGACCGAGACTGAGACCGAGGCCACAGAAATTGGCCTCCTGGCCTCAGATACAACACTGATAAAAAGATTGTGGGGAAGGGATACTGTACGAGAGCAAGGATGGGATGCAAGCGTACCTGACATAAATATTTTAGGACCTCAAAAGACAATTTTCGTTTTAGTACCACAAAGACCAGTGGTAAAAAGAATACATGTGACAGTTTTCTTCAAAGAGGACCTACGTAGGGTCCTGATGAGTAATGCTAAGCACCTGTTGTGTTTGTTTTCTGTTCCATGTGTTGTTCCATTTCACCTGAATTTTGATGTCGAACAAGCTTTTACGCACATCCTGGAGAAGTCAAAATGCCTGTCAGTGGTGTCAATAGACTTGTCAACTAATCTATTCAAATGTCTGACATACCGTCTGGACAAAAGATGCTGAAGACTACCCGACAGCTTGTCTGATGTTGTAACAAGTGAATGCAATCTGGATTTCTTGTGCAAAAGTGTATAATTTGAGGGCCATTCACACTACCAGTGAAAAATCACGTTTTTACAAAAATCATGATTTTACGGCAAAAGTTGCTAAGAAACTATATGTAAAAGTTCACCTGAAAATCACAAGAAAAATATCACCAAATAATGACTATATTCTGTAGCAAAAATTGAGAACTTATCGATGGGTTATATACATGTACAACCTAACCCAGCAACCATTTACAACTTGTGTAAAATGTTTTTACCTTGTAAATTAATCTTTGAGGATCGGGTTCTATTTTGTAGGGCACTCGGGGAGCTACGAAGGGTCCAAATTGTGTACGTTGCTGAATCAACTTTCGGGCGAATACTCCAAGCACTACAATGATACAGAAAGAAAAGAAAATGAAAAGACATGTGACAAACATAATCATAATTAGTAAACTGAATATTGAAATTATCTCTTTGTATCTTCTTCTTAAAGAATCATAAAATAATTCAGAATAATGTTCTGTCTGTCTGGATTAGAATCTAATATCAACATGTCGAGGATTAAGTACGCATGTCTCTTTCGGGGTCTAAGGAGAATGTGAGTTACAGTGTATATTGAAATCAAATTCTCTCAACGGATTAACACTCCACAACCATCAGGCAATCTTGGGTGGTTAAGTGGTCATGAAGTCTGTCTAGTTTTTGTGAAGTTGTGGGATCAATCCCCACCTGACTGAGCTTGTAAATTTTTTTCACGACTTAAAAATGGTTCGATAATGGTATTCATCTTGCATTGAGAAATGGAAATTATATTCTTTAATCATTCTACCAATGCTATGAATTAAAAATTAAAAAATTACTGCAGCAGTTGATTTTTGTTATTCTTGGACCACATACATGTACACTAGCTTCCTTTGACACAAAGAAGTGAATGACAAATCACTCAAATTCAAGTCATTGATGTATTCAAACATCCTAGGCAGGCTATACCTCCAGGTACAATTTCAAGAAGAAATCACCATTCTTTGTAAAGATATCCAAACTTCCAAAGTCAAAATATGATGTTGCATCAATTGATCACAATGTAAATGTGACCTGTCACCAGAATACCCTGATAAAGTCACACAACCCAAAGGTAAGGAAAGTACCAAATATCATAATTATAAAGTATGAAATTGAAGTGTCCTCAAATATCAAAAAGTTCTATGACCTTTAAATGTTGCAAAAGTTAAATATTTATATTTTTTCACCCAAAGTATATTTCTTTATACATTTACGTTTCATAAGATATGCAAATTTAATAGAGTATTGTGGTGACAGGTCACAAATGACTGAGACAAGTTGCTCATTAAGGTAAGAAATGGTCATTTGTCACTCTCTTCCTTTTGCCAAAGTACAGAAGAATAAATCTGTATCATAGATCATTTAAAGTGCCTATTTTGAAGAAATACCTGTACTTAATAAAATAACTTAAAAAATAAAATAAAATTTCAAAGACAAACAGAAAAGTTCATGATGTTCACATCTGGTAGACCTGCAGTTTACATTGTAAATCCATTAATGGCACATTGCCTTCACATTTAGTCATATGTGAGTGTATTCATATTGCACAAGCATTGAAATCAGCATCATGATGACACTCCTGTACATCTGTCCACTTGTAATAACTTGTATGTCACACTGCCGCATTTGGAAGCGCAAGTGACAAGATCACACGACCTTTGACCTCCACTTGACCCCTCTGTCTCAGGTGGGAAGCGGTCGATCCATCTGCCCTTCAGTCTGCATTTGTCACGGCGGGCGGGAATGCGGCTCGCGAGATCCGGAAGCGGGTCTGCCTGCCAGAGGTTGCGTTTACAAACAAAGACCATGTTGTGGCTCATTCACAATTTTAAAGGCAGACTGTCTCTTTTGCAAGTCTGAAGATTAAAGTGATGGGCTAACATTGTGGAGCTTCAAATTAAAAAAATTGTCAAACTTTGATATCTGAGGTACATAGTAGTGTTCAAATGGACAAATAAACACCCTAGAACACAAAAGTTTGGAAAGTTACACTGCCAATGGCAAGTTATGCATGAATAAACAATAAAACTCGGGGCAAGTTTTATTAGCCTACGTGTACACACAGTAAGTCTATGGGAGAAAATGGGCAGGTGAATCCATCAACTTACGATTTTCACATTTTTTAAGCACTAAATAATCATTTTGAAATACAATATTTTCAGGGCATCATTTTTAGACCTTATCAAAGACAATGGTAGCATGGGGAATCATGGAGCTCAGAATTTTTTTTAACTGTGGTAAATGTTAGCGAATACCTTTAACATAGTGTAAATACACAGGTGTGTAGAAGAAAATACTCTTTACGAACCGTTAGGAAAGAAAGTATTATACTGTTTTACAGTAGTATCTAGAAAGTCTGTGTGGAATTATACCGACTGTTAAAAGTTTGATGAGAACTATTGTATTAACTCCTAGAGACATACATTTTGAGTATAGAACACACACTAAATGGCAATTGTTTTGTGATTTTTTCAAATTCTGGGTAATTACTGATCTTCAGATTTTAGAGACATGTCATTCAAAGGTATCCTAATGGCATGAGTGATGTTTTGCTGTGCTGCAGGATGAATGCAACTAAGAACACCCACCTTTAAGTTACTGCACATGTGGTGTAAGAATCTGGAGATCCATGTACTTGGTGATATATAGACCATGCATATCAGAAATGTTGTTTGCACTTCACCCCACCCTACTAACATTTGGACAATGGCAATGACTTTGTGATTAATATTGTACTTTGTCAAGTTGTATGAAACATTTAGGCGTAGACATTCATTTGAGATCTGTAATATATACAGAGCACAGTTTGCTGTTTGGTCATTGTATAATGTATATTACTCTGCAACTGTTGCCCCTCTACAGATACATACATGTACGGACTATTTAATCGCTTCCTATTATGATAACATGGAATCAACCACTGTTCTATGACATCCAAAAGAAAATATACTTATACATTTAATTTAAACAAGGTGGTTCGCGAACCACGAGTCTCGCCTGATTTCGCGATCAATAAAACATGCAATATAACCTTTTGACCCCTAGATGACCTTTGACCTCTCCATCCTCATTAACCAACATGTGGTATTACCCACTGATCACTTGTTCTGGGTTTGAACAAAATTGATGCACAAAAAAAGAAATGAGTGAAATTTAAATAAAAACTTTAGGAAAAATGATGCACATGGCCTCATATCATTGACCTTTTAACCCCTAGATGACCTTTGACCTCATCATCCTCATCATTACACGTGTGGTATTACCCAAAGATCATTTGTACCAAGGGTGAACAAAATTAATGCAAAGAAACAAAAATGAGTGAAAGTTAAACAAAAACTTTAAGAAAAATGATGCACATAGCCTCATATCAGTGGACCTTTTGACCTCTAGATGATCTTTGACCTCATCATTCTCATCAACACACATGTGGTATTACCCAAGGATCATTTATACCAAGTGTGAACACAATTGATACAAAAATAAAGAAAAGAGAGCAAGTTAAACAAAAACTTCAACATGTTTGTTTAAACTTTAACATTATTGTAATACATGGCGTCATATCATTTCACCTTTTGACCCCTAGATGACCTTTGACCTCATTATCCTCATCAACACACAAGTGGTATTACCCAAGGATCATTTGTTCCAAGTGTGAACACAATTGATGCAGATATAAAGAAATGAGAGCAAGTTAAAGGTATTGGCTAACATTTACCACAGTTAAAAAAATCTGAGCTACATGATTCCCCATGCTACCATTGTCTTTGATAAGGTCTAAAAGTGACGCCCTGAGAAAAATTGTATTTCAAAATGATTATTTAGTGAAAATTGTAAGTTGATCGGATTCACCTGCCCATTTTCTCCCATAGTCTTACTGTGTGTACACTTACGCTACTTAAACTCGCCCCGAGTTTTAATTGTTTATTCATGCATAACTTGCCATTGGTAGTGTAACTTTCCAAACTGTTTTTATTCTAGGGTGTTTATTTGTCCATATGAACACTACTACATGTACATGTATGTAGTTCAGATATCAAAATTTGACAATTTTTTTTAAAATGAAGCTCCACAATGTTAGCCTATCACTTTAAACAAAAATAAAAACTTTAACACAAAACTTTAAGGTTTTCGTAACAGACCAACAGACCAACAGGAAAAGTGATTACTAGGTCTCTGCCGAACTTCGTTCAGGCGAGACAAAAAGAAATCTATAAAAAAATTTGAAAACTGCAAAACTTACCAATATTTCACACCAGCAACGTACAGTGTACACATGAAACACTGCACTTCATACTCTCTCTTTACAAATACTTAAGTTGCATGAAAAATCTGCCAAAAACTGTCATAATTATCACACCCACTTGTTGCAATCACAAACTTATGTTTTCGCAAGACTCAATTTAAATCAACATTCACACCTCGAAAACTGAATCAACAAATCCAACTTCAGTTGAACTTCCAATGAAAATTCCTCTGTACCAGGCCAGTAAAAATCTCAAGGTCAATAATACTCACTCTGTATGAAATATACATGAAGAAATTCAGGGTGTCAAGAAAGTACAACATTTTTGGAATTCCTAGATCATGTCTCCACTCATGTACTACTGTTCACCATGCATAGATGATTGCTCCAATGACTGCTGTGTATATCATGTGATAATATCGTACATTGGACGGTCATCTTCCCCCCTAAGCCAAGGGCCGGTAGTCGGTCAGTTAATATGATTCATGGCCAGGGACGGGTTTTGTCACGATATGGTCACTCTGAAACACAAACCAGCTGTCACTGTCGATGGTCATGGGCAAGGAGTGAAGGGCCACAGAGCCTGGCCACTGGTCAAGCTGATCGCTGGTTACGTGCAGTTTTGTGTAGATGCTTGGTCACTTCTGGCGAGGTTTAAAGGTACACTTATATTGATGTGCAAAAAGGTCAAGGAAATATCTACACTGTA
>JZLH01S0171243.1:0-10434 GCA_001188425.1 Eucidaris tribuloides | reverse complement strand
TGTGTGTGTGTGTGTGTGCATGTTGTGTAGGGGTGTGTTATGTGTGTGTGTGTGTGAGGGTGGGTGGTGTGTATGTGTGTGTATGTGTGTGTGTGTGTGTGTGTGTGTGTGTGTGTGTTGTGTGTGTGTTGTGTGTGTGTGTGTGTGTGTGTATGTATGTGTGTGTGTGAGTGTAGGGGTAGTTTGTCAACAATGACCATACACAATATATCTACATGTATATCCAGTCTGTACATGTTTTTACGACAATGTCTATATTTTCTATCATTTCTTTCATGAAATATTAGAATAGAGATTGAGTTACTGTACACATTGTCAGATACTCTAAATGTACATTATGTTGTCTCTATGGGCATAAACATGAAGCAATCATAAGAATATTAACATGTCGGGACTGTTTCATGCTGTTTCCATAAAAGTTAGAGTAAATTCACAACATCTTGGTCTTGAATGAATTGTAATTTTGATTGGATTTCTACTAGTTTATTGTCAAGAAATAAATACTGTACAGGTCCATCAAAAGTAAATATAATCCCCCCCCCCAAAAAACGATCCAAACATGAAATTTACATGTGTACTAAAAATGTGTACAAACAAACACATAAACTCATACACACAAAAAAAACACAATATCCTTATCAAATAGCCACCAAAATTTCATCACTGAAACATAACAGTTAACGCCCTCACAAACTGATGCTGGTAGCAGGAAATAAAGTGATATTAAATAAATTACAAGGTCGGATAAGGATAGTTAAATTGGTGATGTCCATCTTCGCATGAATTTGATTTCGACATTGACGTGACTGGACTAGAACCATGAGGCCCTTACAGTATAAAGTTTGTCTTTTGTTCGTAAATAGATAATAGTTACCCTGGGAACATCCCCTCGGTGCCAAAAAGTACTATATGTACGTGCTGAGGAGTAGATGTGATGTTCAAAGCTTAGGGGACCTTGAGGGTCCCCCAAATTATACCACGGGGAGCAAAACAATAGCAATAGAGAAAGAGGATAAGGCTTAAAGACGCTATATAACACTGTAGAAGACCCGTTTAAAAAAATTGTCAAACTTTGCTATCTGACATATCTGACAGTGTTTGAACGGACAAATAAACACCCTAGAACACAAAAGTTCGGACAGTTATGCTGTCACTACATGTAGTACAATATGTGCAGATACAAATTGGCATATTAATCATTCTCAACTGATAGGAAATTCTTCTACACAGCAGTCTATGGGGGAAAGCTGGAATGGTCTCTCAATGATTTTCACTTTTTTAAAGCACTTAATGATCGTTTAAAACTGCAATTTTTTCACGGCTTCATTTTTAGACTGTATCAGAGACACTGGTAGCATGGGGAATCATGTAGCTCAGATTTTTTAAATTGGAAACATTGTTATACAATGCCTTTAATTCAGAAGAACAGATTGATTGCTTTCTAACTGGAATCACTAAATGTAGTTTCCACCAGCCTTACAGTAAAAAATGTAGTTCAGATTATGGAGGAATACAATGGTGAGCCCAATAGACAAGGCTTCTGCAGACCTTCACTAAAACGTGTCCTAAGAAATTTCTAACAGAGTGAGAAAAGAAGAAGACAAAAAGACGATAAAATGACAAAAGATGACAAAAGCAAGATCTTCATCAACATGAGGGATTTCAGGCCGAATTCTGAAGAATTTCTGCCACCAATAACTTCACTAGAAACCCGTCCTTAGAAATTTCCAAGACAGCGAGAATAGAAGAAGACAAAAAAGATGATAAAAAGACAAAAGATGACAAAAGCAAGAACTTCATTAACATGAAGCAATCAAAATGTATTTCAGGCCGAGTTCTGAAGAATTTTTGGCATCAGTAACTTCACTAGAAACCCGTCCTTAGAAATTTCCGAGACAGTGAGAATAGAAGAAGACAAAAAAGACAATACAATGACAAAAAGATGACAAAAACTTGATGAAAAGATTGCGCTTTGCCAAGAAGACTGCACTGCTTTTTTTTTTAAACCAAAGTTTCCACTAATTACAACCTTGCGAACTTCCTGCTGTCATTGTTATAAAGCGTGGAAGCCTGTCTTCTGTCGTTTTTTTCCTTTCCATCACTTGTCCTTTTTGATACTGATTTAACTTATTATCAACAGGAGTGGCGCATTAGGCCCCCCATTTTTAGCAACTAAGGGCACATTTAATTGTATTATTATACGTCCTTCGCAATGCTAAATTAGCTGTAATGTTGCCATTGGTATGCGAGTGTACTCATGCAAGGGAAGTGCCGAGTGAAAGAGCAAATCATCTTACTAACTTGAGAAACCAGAAAACTTATGGCTTAAACCCAGTGAAACAAATAAATTCAAATAGATAAGGGATTAAACTTAACTTAACCACCTGACTCAATTTCAATATATTCAACAGATTATTTCAGAATTTATATTAAATGGAGGGAATCTCATTTGCATTCCTCCCAGGCTATTGATGAAGAACATGTCTATGAAATCTGGGGATCAGTAATTACCTAGAATTTGAAAAATGTGCAAGACAAACAACGGCTGTTTAGTGTACGTTCTATGCTGGGAGTTTTTGCCTCGCGAGACAAAAATTCAAATCAGAGTGTAACGATAATTCCACTAGCACTGGGTTTCTAGCTCTTATACTTTGCTACAGATTCTCAGACGGTATATTCTTTTTATATGTCAGTGTATTAACACAATGTTAAGTTTTAGGCACGCAAAAGAGATGCCCTGCCTTTAAACTACATTTGTTGACCCATATACAGTGAAACCTGTCTATAGTGGCCACCCAATGGAAGCAGACAACGTAGCCTGTTAACGACAGGTCGTTAAATACATTGGTCTCAGAGGGAATCATGTTAGTGGCCACTATACGCAGGCTAGCTGTTATTCAGAGGTGGCCGTTAAGGCAGGTTTGACTGTACAACCATTTTTAAAAGATACAGTGAAACCCAGCTATACTGTATGTAAGGACTGCGCAAAGGAGACAAAAAAGTTGTCTATTGTATATATGCAGGTCATCTTAAAAAACTTCTTGTAATACACATTTCAATAAGAATCACTTTAAGAGGGAAGCAAAAATTGTAGTATTTAGAGAAAGTGGTCTTTCTATACAGGTGGTCAGTAGAGCAGGTTTGACTGTATTTTCAATTAACTCAGAACTTAATACAAATTTGAATATTATGCTTTAAAATAACAAGATATCCCTTCTCACATCATATCTACATCTATAACACATTGCTGAAAACTTGATCAGTTTTGACTGTCTCGACAAACGCATCAAATTGCAACATTAAAACACGGTTAGCCTCCAATTAAATGTAATGCCAGGAATATATGCATGAATTCATTAGCATCATTACGGATACGCATCCATCGTAACGTGATGCTAAAGATGCCAAAAGAGGCCATCGTCAACGCGTGTCAATGCAAGAAGGAGAAGAAGGAAATTACCAAATAGATTTTCAGGGTTTTAAATTTGTAACGATTAGTGGTGCTGGTTAGAAATGAGGCCGCATTCTTGCTGCGTGTCCTGACAAGATTTTTGCATCCCTCTATTTAGTTGGAGATGACAATCCGAGGTGAAACGACAGCGTATTAATTATTCCAGACAGACAGACAGACAGACGGACGAAAATGATATGCAACGTAATTTCATTGTACCATACTAATTACAGAAGGGTGTGATCATGATAAAATATTGATTACAGGGGTGCTGTCATTCTTGTTGAGTGACGTGATCTTGTCCAAGAATGCAGAATCGTTTCATGATACAATTTTTGAAAAATTTATTGTTGGGTGTGCCTCGACCATTAGCAGCTTGTATTAAGCCTAGAAGTAACTGTTATAGTTATCAGAAGCGTCGATCCTGGGTCCTGGGGTGGGGGACAATCACCCCACTAATGAAAATATTGGGGGGGGGGGGCAAACATATCGATTTGCCCCCCCCCCCCCAATAATTTTGACAACTTGAAAAATCATAATATGCAAAGCAAATATATGTTTTAGAAAGCATTGAAAACCATCATGAGACCATTAAACATGGCATAAAAATAATATTACACATACAAAATTGCAATTTTTTCATTCTGTATTACAATTTGGCATGTGGAGCGCGCCAAAAATTTTGGATATTTTTTTCACTTTTGCCCCCCCCCAATCCGAAACATGGATCGATGCCCCTAGTAGTTATACACAAATTTTGGTGGAAATCAAAATTGAGTACATCGAAGTGGGGTAGTCTGAGTTGGTAGCATACATGTAGGTGTACCAAGGGGGTGATTGGAATATTCAAATACCCCTCTTTTTCCGTGGGGGGGGGGGAACCTATACAAAAGGAAAAAAAAAGGATAATGGTTATGAGAACAGTACAACTGCAAACTTGATGACCATTTTTATACAAATGATTTTATGAAAAACACCAAACTTAACTTTAACCCCCAAATCTCGAATATAATTTCATTCATTGACTTTGTAAACAGTACCACTGAAGCAACTGTTGCTACAACAAATGTCAAATCAGCAGAACGGTTTTTCCACCACACATTTTATAGAGAAATGATGAGAAAAAGATACAATCACACCTTCATATCTTCATTGACAAGACCTGACCATCAAAAGTACTATTTCAGCACCAAAACTGCGATCAGTAACAGGCACATCCTGAACATCTTCAAAAGTTCTTCCTCTCAAACTAGGCCTCACCCTTAGTGCCAAACCTGACGAAAAGTCGCGATGACTGGGTCGGGTTGGGCTGGGCCTTGGAGCTTATTAGAAAAGCCTTGGCAACAGACCATACTCATCAGCCTGTTAGACAGAGATGAATTTCAATCATGCAAACCTTGTCTCATCCACCACACCCCTCTCTGCCCCACCCCCTCTATAAACACACACAGAAAGTTCTTCAACCCATACAAATTTTGAAGAAAAAACAACAAAACAAATAAATTTAGTACCAATCAGCAATAGGTTACAAACTATAAAACACAAGATTGAAACAAATTAAAGATGAAACACATTTTTTCTGCATTATGTCGGGTACAATACTCAATTTCAGAATATAATTGACTTTTCTCCCCTACAATAAAGATGAAACACATTTTTTCTGCATTATGTCGGGTGCAATACTCAATTTCAGAATATAATTAACCTTTCTCCCCTACAAGTATGTTTTTTCTTTCCTTACAAAAAAGCTCTGCTTTAAAAAATATGATTTTTCTACATTAGCACACCCAAGTTCTAGGTTAACAGTGATTTTCCATTCATGAAAACCTGTAATTCAATTTCAACTTCATCAAAAAATAGAAATTCCGTTTTGTCATAGAAAATGTACACAGCAAAAACATGAATTCCATTTTGCAAATGTGAATTCCATGAATTCTCACATGAAAAGTAAAGAAACAACCGCATTTTCCATTTCGATTTACCGGTAAATGGAAAATCACTACAGACCTAGTATGTCATGAAAATTTACTGCTACTGTAACAGTAATTCACTTTCATACAGAGAGTTCTAGTTTTGTAATATTTTCCGTGTAGTTTGTGGCAACTTGTTGAACCTGTTAGGGACGATTTTGATTTGATTTCTCCACAGATATCTTGTTCTTAGTCTTCAATGGGCTGATTAACTCTACATCATATCACAGACATATCACAGACATACAGTATAAAAAACATGTGTAGGAGTGAATTAGCACACATCGTTTATTAAAGTGATAGACTAACATTGTGGAGCTTCAAACTACACAATTGTCAAACTTTGATATCTGAGCTACATAGTAATGTTCAAATGGACAAATAAACACCCCAGAATACAAAAGTTTGGAAATTTATGCTCCCACTGGCAAGATATGAATGAATAAACAATTAATATTCAGGGTGAGTAAACAATAGGCTAGATCCACACACAGCAAGTCTATGGGAGGAAATGGGCACATGAATCCCGTCAACTTACGATTTTCACTGTTTTGAAGCACATTTTGAAATACAATTTTTTCAGGGCATCATTTTTAGACCTTATTAAAGGCACTTGGAGCATGGAAGATTATGTACCTCACTTTTTTAAACTAAATGTTAGCCAATGCCTTTAACCAATGACCACTTATACAAATGTTGGCTATTGGCTGAACTGCTCTCGAAACTGCAACACAGAAACGTTGCGATTGGTTCAAATACAGGCTCTGCAAATTTTATCGATATCCCATGATGCTCTTTATTACCCAAGATGCCTAGACGTCCTTAGGTGAGGAGACATATCATTTTTGACTCATCTCGAAGGTCTTTACTTTTTCTTTCTGTTTCTATTTTTTTTGTCCTACAGCTGGCTTCAACTGGCCATCAGTTGTTGCAGAGTAAAGTTTACACAATACCTACAAACACAATGGCAGCTATTTATGTCCATTCGTCATTTGGATTGTTCTCTTTTCTAATCTTAGTATCGTGATGATGCAAGGGAACTTTGAATACTAACTCCGGTTGTAACTTGTAATCACTTATGAGGAGTCCACTCCTCCGGACCAGAAAACATTTTATTTTCTAACTTGACCACTTTATGCATTCTTCTATTTTCTAAATACCTACCAGTAATCAATACCATTTACTGTATTTACACACTTACAAAAAAATTACATAATAATTCGAACCCACTGGTCCTATTTCTTTTCACTGTAGATTTCAACATTTTAGAGGATTGATTAACAGACAGTGATTTATTGAATGTAACATTATAAATCAAACTTAGAAATCATACTTTGCTAAAATATAGTACACCTGTAGTAATTTTGGGGGTTGAAAGTAATATTAATAACATAATTTTCCATCACAATTATTGTTTCTATATATTTTGAATTTTTGATCAAATAGAATACTGGACCCTGATTACTGTCATTATTACCAATGATCAGTTCAACATCTTGTAACTATGTATGTGTTTGAAATGCAATGTTTCATACGAAAATGAAATAACAATAGTTTGAAAAATGAAATCTAAAAATTGTCAGGGTTTGGCACTGATAATATTAAGTTAGCAGTCAGTTTAGCATTTTGGAGAAAGAACAGTACAATTTTCTATTACACAAATGACACAAAAGCAATAAATACCATCTGGAACTTAAGAATACCATAATTTGGAGAAAAATTCTTAAAAATTCACACACTGTCATTATAAAATTTTTCCAAAACTAACTAAAAGCTTCAAAAGGTATGCTGTTGTTTACTGATGTCTGGCATAACAATACTGTACCTTGTGAAAGATTGATAAAAAGAATTGTCTGATTAACTAAAACTACTTGTACTTGGGTTTTAAAGAAATATTATAAAGAATATAAAAAAAGTATTTTATTGCCATTCTTGACACTTTTACTTCTTGCTGGCATCTAAATGTCTGACAATTTTGTCTAAGAATTTGTTCTTGGCGGCACCTGTTACGTTCATTCTATTATTTACGTTGGAAACGCAGAATGATGGGTAGCCCCTTATTTCTTGGCAAACTTCTACAACATGAAAAAGACGTAAAATAGTGTGTCACCGATTAAGACACTTAACGTTATTAGGGGATTAGCAGATTTCTGGGGGCTGAAAGTTGGCAACTACACACATGTGTAGTTGGTCGAGATGCAAAATGTAATATATCACAAGGATGAGTTAACCTATTGACATTGGAGCCTGGATATCTCCCGTTCTTGGTTTGGACAGAAAACTTTCAATTTTAGATCCTCCAATTCGGGTATAGTCAAACCTGTCTTAGCGGTCACCTCTCTATAGCAGCCAACCTGTCCATAGGGCCACTAAAATGATTCCCCTGGAGACAAATCACTCGTTAATGAGCCTATCTATAAAGGCCACACTTTTTAGTTTCTCGTGGATGGCCACTATAGACAGGTATATACATGTATTACTGTATAAACCACTCTCACTTTAGTCTTTTCACTTCTAATAATATCTTATGATATATTATAATTTTTCGGTTATTTGACCAGGGTTGCCCATTCGATAGATAGTGGTCTCTCACGAGGCACTGAAATCGAACATCACAATATTGAATGTTTTATGAATAAAACATTATCCAGTATAATGCAATAAATACAGCTACAAGTCTAAATTAATTTCAGAAATATAGTACTTAGTTTTGGTCAATCAAAACTTTCATCAATCTTTCACAAATTATGGTATTGTCATGCTAGACATCATATAACATCAAACCTATTTAAAATGTTTACAGCTAAGATTGTAAGATGTTTATGGAGCATACTGCATATCTTATGGGAAAATACTTGCCTCTCCCCCAACTTTTAAATAAATATTTTTCCGAACTTTCTCAGAAATGAAAATGTTTCAAAGTGTGTTGATTTTCTAGGCATTAATAGATGATATAGTTTTACCTTAAAAATGCCAGAGGAAAAATTTCATTTTTATTTCACTATTTTTCACGAAAACTGCACATTGCCTTTAAGTCCCAAAATCAAGTTAGCTCTTTTCAGAGCTATCATCTGTCAAACAAAATTATATGGCGTTACTCTGCAAACCTCCCACACTATTAATACTATCACTTGTAAATACAGATGTGTCAGTAAACTATTAAACTGTCCCGTTACATTATGTACAATGGTACAGTAGGAATTGCTGCTCCAGAAAAACTGTGGATATGTTGCTTGATGCAAGTGTGGTTATGTATACATCCTAACTTTTCTTTTCACTAACTTCATATGCCAACTACTTTGTGATAGTTTTATTTTTCCGAATTTTGTGACTAAACTATGAATATGGGATGAAAACAAAATTAAATCAAGTACATAAACTCTTGTGAATTACATCTGTTTTCATAAAGCTAAATCACTAAAATATCGACAGGTACACGAAATGCAGTTTGTGGTGTATGCTGTATTTTAAAAAGATTAAATGTACAGATGATGAACTATTTTATGTACACATAGCAAAGAAGGATAAACTAATAACCTGAACATTTTGCAACAAACTAGCCTAAAGAACAGAGAATGTATTATCTCTGCATTGTACCATCAAAAATACATAGCTGTTAACAATACGGTAATTATTTAGGTGAAGAATGTAACATATTTCACATTATTTTACCCACCTTACACATTTATAAATTCATTTTGGAATTACATTTGAAAATGGTTGAGTGATCTATGGACCATACTTGTAATCGAACGTCAGCTTTGCATGATACATTTTATTATAACTCTGTTGTAGATATAATCTATATTTTTGATAATTTGAAATAATGATGTAAATAATTAAAGTTGTGTTTCACTGTATATTACGGAATCATGTAATTGATTTAATGTTTACATATTATTTTGTATTTGTTTACTTCAACAGTACAGACCAGTATTTTGGGGCAGATGTATATGAATTATAAATGATGATGGCAACTATTATCACTATCAATATTGTTATTGTTATATTGTTATTATCATTATTACTATTATTAATATTAATATAATTATTGTTACTTTACAATAATGATAATAATAATAATAATAATAATAATAATAATAATAATAATAATAATAATAATAATAATAATAATAATTATTATTATTATTGTTATTCTTACTCTTATTATTCATGTAATTATTAATAATGAAATTATTATTCTTAACATTATTTATTCTTATTACTAGTGTATTATTATTATCATAATTATTTTTAATATCATTTTCTATCAAAAATTGCAATCTACATGATTTTAATAATAAATTTTGTAATAATTTCAAACAAACCCTAATTACAACCATAACATTTAATCAGTAAGTTATACGAGCAGTACCAGGCGAGACATCAGAATGTCCAGAGGTCAGCCTGCCCACAGCCTCCCTATGGTGAAATACTTACCATGTACCCTACCTGTCACACATTGTTTTAATGAAAGAACATTAAATGAAATATATGAATCATCAATGCTTTTTTTCAGTACCACCGGTATCATTACCATTATTACTATTATTATTATTATTATTATTATTATTATTATTATTATTATTGTTATTATTATTATTATTATTATTGTTATTATTATTATCATTATCATTATCATTATCATTATCATTATCATTATCATTATTATCATTATCATTATCATCATCATCATCATCATTATCATTATCATCATTATCATTATCATTATCATTATTATCATTATCATTATTATTATTATTATTACTATTATCATTATTATTATTAATCTTCTTCTTCTTCTTCTTCTTCTTCTTCTTCTTCTTCTTCTCCTCCTCATCAGTATTATTTTTATTATTACTGTTAATATTACTACTATTATTACTATTATTATTACTATTATTACTACAGCTTTTATTTATACTTTCTATTTTACTACTGCTACTACTACTTTTGCATTATTATCACTTTTTTGTAATTTCTGTCATTTCTATTAAAAACTTATAATCTCAA